>LBNU01015642.1:30735-81891 GCA_014162995.1 Artemisia annua
TGATAAGCTGTACACTTCTCAGATAAGTGACTTCTGAGAAGACAAATGTCACAACTGCAGAAACAATCAGTGTTTTAATTTGTTATCTTGTGTATTATTCCAACAACCGTGGGGAAGCGGTCTCTTGACAACTTGTGATTCGTTACTTCAAGTTTCAGCAGGAAGTAATGTGGGAAGAATATTGGGATCGTGAGATGATATTGCTTATCGACATCTTCGCTACGTGCTGATATGTTTTATGATAAAGTGCTTCTGGTTAATGTTTCATGTACACAATGGTGTGCGGATTTCAATAAGATGTGAGAGATAACTGGAATGCACTTGGAAAAATGAAGATGTCGATCTAATAATCCCCTAATAGACAACTGTTCAAAAACCGTTGAGTAATGTGTACATTGAGGACGCACAACAAGGTCATGTGATAGAGCTTAAATATTTATTCCGGAGTGATAACCGCAGAGAAAATCCATGTTCTATCTTGTTACTTCGGTGTTATCGTTGTTCTTCGGGTTTTTCTTCGGTCTTCATACAATGAGACTTTTTGCGTCACTTCTACTGCATGGAGAAGTGGTCTCATGATAATGAGTGTCTGTTTTGAGGAAAACTACCAAAGCTTAACGTTGAGGTGGCCAAGATTCGACGATTTGATGGTGCCTAGTGATTAACTTAGATGTGAGCGCCTAGTGATTTGTTATCAACCCGTGCTTGGTGAATTGTTGTGATTTGACTCGTTTCGATTAGTATGTTTGTAATTTGACGTTGTGAGTTTAATATTTACAACTTGACTTATTATGATCGGATCAATTGTGACTTGACTCGTCACGACTTGATACTTTGTGCTAATTGTGACTTATCCTCCCTCTAAGTCTTAATCACATATCACATCTTTCGGTTTCTTAATCCCGGGAGAAAATCGATCTCTCGGTTTAAGTCACAAGAGTAGTAATATCCCGCTTAAGATTATTTCATGGCATCTACAGCTACAGGAATCTCAAAAGCTTTGGTGGTGAAAGTTTAAGAAGTGTTGATTACTGTCTTCTTCAACGTACCGACTAATTCTCTCTGTTTGGTACTCATGTCAACATCTTCTTAAACCAATCAGTAAGTGCTCAGGGCTCAAGAATTTCATGAATGAGTTTATCGGGATAGTTAGATTCGGGAACTATCAGGTTGACACACGTATGGGGTATGGAGATTATGTCTCCGGTGCTACAGATCATAAGGGATACAGAATCTACTACTTACAAACCCGACAAGTCTTGGAATCCGTTCACATCACATTCTATGAGCTTCTGAGCAAATGGCTTCTGCACACATCAGTGTAGGACCCGCGTTGAAATTGTCTTCTGAACCTACCAGTTCAGTTATTGTTCAGTATCCCACTCCTGCATGTACCTAATGTACCACCTACCGATAAGGATTTGGAGATCTTGGCTAATCAAATGGTTGATGAATACTTTGAGCCGCCAATTGATGATACACCGGTACCACCAGCCATCGCAGCTCATGTTCCAAACGATCCAAAATGGTTCATCTTGTCCTGGTTCTCCTTCCAAAATGTTCAAGACGCTCCATCAGCAAGTCATTCATCAACATCATCATACTTTCTATCTCATTCCGTACATCTAGGTACTGCAGTCGACGAATCATTTGAAGTAAATCCATCTGCTCCATCTGATGTTGCTCCGTTCAAAGACACATTTGCTCCTGAATCTTCATCTAAGGCTTCTTCTTCAGGAGTTCTTCACATAAGCACATCAGTTTCCTACCCACAACCACATGATCTTCACTTTAATGGGAATTCTACTCAACCGGTGTCCACTCGAAGGCATCTGGACACACTTGCCTTATGGTGCTTTTATAATTCNTAGGTACTGCAGTCGACGAATCATTTGAAGTAAATCCATCTGCTCCATCTGATGTTGCTCCGTTCAAAGACACATTTGCTCCTGAATCTTCATCTAAGGCTTCTTCTTCAGGAGTTCTTCACATAAGCACATCAGTTTCCTACCCACAACCACATGATCTTCACTTTAATGGGAATTCTACTCAACCGGTGTCCACTCGAAGGCATCTGGACACACTTGCCTTATGGTGCTTTTATAATTCAATACAATTCTATCGTCTCTAAGTATGGGAATTGGCACCATCTACAGACTGTGCAATGATTATAGCTCTTAGATGGATCCTTAAAGTGAAATCTGATGAGCATGATAACGTTCTGAATACAAGGCAAGGGTTGCTGCTAAGGGTTACCAGTGGTGTGGTGGAACTTCACTTCACAAGGACAGAATTTCAGCTGGCAGATTTCTTCACTAAGGCACTTCCTGGAGAACGGTTTCAATTTATTCTCCAGTAACTTGGTTTGGAGAGTCTCATGCCAGTATCACTCAAAAGTCTCCATGAAGGGAATGAGAAGTAATGGATTCGCTTCAAATATCCTTTTATATAGTATTATATAAAACCCAAAAAAGAAAATTACAAAAAATATAAAACCTATAAAACCCATAAAAATCTGAAAAATAGAAAATACCAAAAATAGTTCGTTTTTAAGGCATGTCTTCTGGCATCGATAACATTTACGTTCTAGAAATGTCATTCAATAATGACACGGGTTTTTTTTAAAACGAAGTTCGATCAGAAGTTCAAAATGTTTTCAAAACATTCCTTATATGGCTTGCAGTTACTTCAGACTATAACCCGCGCTTAAATTATGGTTTGCTATTACTTCAGATAGCAACCCGGTTTTCAAAATCCGTGAAAAACATGTTACCATGTTTTCACTGTGTGCGGATTATCCAAAAAGTTGTACGCTTCAGTGCAACCTTTCTAGTAAAAGAAGAGAAGTCTTCTTTTCCCAAAATCTCTTTCTTCTAAAATTTTTCAAAAGCGATTTTGTGGTGTACAAGGTGGCCATCGGTCTTAAATTTTCTCGAATACGTTACCGCTCACATTAATGGCTATTAAACGTTAAAATTGAAAACGGGTCATTAATTGAGGGGGAGCGTATTTGCTCAAAATTTCTGTACCTTTAAAAACTTTGTGCACCAGCAACAGTGAAAAACCAGAAAGTGTCTCAAAATCAGTAAAAGTTAAAAAAAACTTATCATATTTCTCTCCAAAGCTTTTACGAAAATCATTTAAATCAATTGGGATCACAAAATCTCAAAAGATTTGAAATTTTATGATCGGGGGAGAGAATGTGATTTAAATATGAAAACTGATTTAAAAGTGATGTTTTTGGAACTTTTAAGAATGTTTTTGGACTTACGAGAACGCTCCCTTATGTGCTAAAATGTTAAAGATTTTGGATTTTAATCAAAGCACATATTAATGGGGAGCAAGTGATTAAATGTGATGTTTTTGGACTTAAAAAGATGTCTTTGGACTCAAAAGATCGCTCCCATATGTGCTAAAATTTTAAAGATTTTGGATTATGAACAAAGCACATATTGAGGGGGAGCAAGTGTTTTATAATGATGAATAAATGATCTCGAAAGTAAGCTCACCCGTATGTGCCAAAGTTTTATAAACTTTAAAAATTGATTCAATCAATGTGCACATATTGAGGGGGAGCAAGTGGCTAAGAGTCTTTCACGTGATTTTACAAAATCAAGTAGAAACCGTGAATGGATTATGACTCAGAATTGACTCATGAATTGACGAAACACAAACGTCAGAATTCGAAAGGATTTATCCAAGTAGAAAGTACCATTTCGAGAAGCTCTTCTTAGATGTATACTTTGACGGGTCTAACTTCCTTTTCAAGGAATGTTAACAACATCAAGTTAGTTATTAGGGCTAGTTATCACCTAAAAGCTGATAATGGATCCCTTTAACTAAGCAACGTAAACGTGTCCCTAGCGTATATGTCTATTAAGAGTAGATCAATTCAAAAAGTGCAACTCACCCCGACATGTGCAAATTTCTTTCTACCTCCTATGAGCACATGTTAAGGGGGAGCAATTGAAAAATGATAAAACTCTCAAAGTGTTAACAAAATGTGTTTCTTTATCATAAACACTTTGAGAGAATTTTCAATGATTTGGTTATATGGCGATTGTGGGAAGATACCAAAAGACCGACAACTTTTAATTTAATGCATGGAGTTATAAGGATGGTAAGGTTAGGTATACGTTCCCATGATCCACCAGAACCGGAGGGATCTTCCCTGGGACAATCCAATAGATAGATTAGAAGTCCTTAGGAATGATTACTAAAAAGGAGAAAAGTGAGAAAGGGAAAAGTGCCGACTGAGATTGAGCTAGGACTGGAACAAACTCAACAAGGTTCTAGTAATGAAGTCTCGGTAAGCACTGAAGGGGTTGAATAAGTAAAAAGAAATGAAATGAGAAAGGGTGAAAAGAAATAGCCCTCCAATTATTCAACCTTAGGGCAGAAACCGGGTTCAATTCATATGCTACTGATTGTTACCAAGGTAACGTCGGTATTGAAGAAAAGACGTCATGGA
Source organism: Artemisia annua (assembly GCA_014162995.1). Lineage (NCBI taxonomy): Eukaryota > Viridiplantae > Streptophyta > Magnoliopsida > Asterales > Asteraceae > Artemisia > Artemisia annua. Next base: position 35,207 of record LBNU01015642.1, read on the forward strand.
CCCAGTGACGCACTACACTAAACCTTCCAGCCACTCAAGTTCTCTTAAAAGAGCTTGTTTCCTTCTCACGGGGAACCGATGTAAACTATCGACTTGTCTCTTAGAGCTAGTTGATATTGAAACAGGAGACCCCTCCCTAGTCTCCGAATAGGATAACCATATGTGCACTTATCGAGTCTAGAGCCAAGAGATGCATCAAAAGATCTCATAGGAACACTTGATATTTATACACTGGTGGTTCAACATTAAGGACACCAGTTGTAATATTTTGAGTCCTACGCAGATCTTAGCAATCTGCCAAGAACACTTATAAGGGAATATACACATGTATTTCCCAATGATTGAGTGGAAACTCCTGCCAGGGTCAACATCAAACAGCCCTGACAGCAGGTCACTTCGGTAATCACTTGTGGGTTACGCTTAGTGTGTACGGTGGTGTTCCAAAAGGTCTACAGTCGTAGGGTGATCTCCAGCGACTCACCTAATCGTTGGTGTACTTCAGTATGTCAGTGTAAGTCCTTTCGGGGGCATCCGATTAGGAACGGCCTTGGTAAGGATTAGAGAAAGTCTTCACACTATGCTGTTGACAATCTCGAAGTCCGAACTTGTAAGTGCCGGTATGTTTATTACTAACCAAGTTTTATGCAGCTCAACATACCAAACTTACCATGTTCACCACCATCACTCAAGGTCCACATGCTCATACCAACATCTACAAGGAGTCGTCAGAACTTTTCAACCGTGAAGATCTACTCAACAAAGATGTATGAGCATGTTGGAAAGGCGTAATCACACAAAAGACAAAGAAGTTGACGATTGATGCCGATTGCTGAAAAGATACAGATTCATCATCTCATGCTTACACTTCAACATCATAACTCAAGATATCATGATCAAAGAATGGGCTTCGACTATGCTTCCACAACTCTGATGCTGAAGATCATGATCCAGAAAAGTGTAAGCATGACATCGCAAAGACAATCACAACATCACAAAGAGACACATACACTCAAAGATGACTTGAAGCTAATTATATGGATGAAGAGCGAAGAGCAAAGTCAAAAGATCATCATATACATCAAGGAAGTCATCTTGATTCGTTTATCAATGAAGAATCAACAACTACGAGCTACAAAAGAATCTACAAAGATCTCAATGCAAGAAGTCAAGAATNGACATCGCAAAGACAATCACAACATCACAAAGAGACACATACACTCAAAGATGACTTGAAGCTAATTATATGGATGAAGAGCGAAGAGCAAAGTCAAAAGATCATCATATACATCAAGGAAGTCATCTTGATTCGTTTATCAATGAAGAATCAACAACTACGAGCTACAAAAGAATCTACAAAGATCTCAATGCAAGAAGTCAAGAATTTTTCCAGGGGTGACCTCCCTTAGGGGGAGATTGTTAGGAATACGCTTTTTGTATAAGAAAGATTCGGTCACCCCAGATATGATTAAGCATTGTTTAGCTCGTAGTAGTTACAATAGTTAGTTAACGTATTTTAGAAGTAGATTAGTTCGCGGAAGAAGGACAGGTCTTTACCCACTGTATACCAGATCCGCAGCCCAAGTGGCACGCCCAAGTGGCAAAACCCGTGTACATATAAATACCCTCTCCATCCTTGGAGAGGGTAAGCCTTCTCATAATCTATTTTCTTTTTTTTTTTGTTTTCTCTCTAAGGCTTCACTTCTTTCTCTCTCTAACTTTCTTCTTTTCTTTCTTACATCCAAACGAACCAAACCACAAGAAATAAACGTGTTTGTGAGCTTATTTAGTATTCTACATAACCAAACGCACTCTCGACCAGCTTCATAAAGTGAATTAAGTTCAGCAAGATTTGATGATGTTGCAGTTAAAGATTGCTTTGTCGACCTCCAAGAAATTGCAGTGTCTCCATATGTGAAAACATACCCTGTCTGGGATCGTGCCTTATCTGGATCAGACAAGTAACCAGCATTAGCATATCCAACCAACTTTGATTTCGAATTCTTTTGGTAAAATAATCCCATATCACGAGTACCACAAAGATAACGGAATATGTGTTTGATTTCATTCCAATGTCGGCGTGTTGGTTCGCAACTATATCTTGCTAGTAAGTTTACTGAGAATGCAATATCTGGACATGTATTACTAGCAAGGTACATCAAAGCCCCTATCGCACTTAGATATGGTATTTCAGGACCAAGAATGTCCTCATCATGTTCTTTGGGGCGGAACGGATCAAGTTCCGGTCAAGTGAACGACCGACCATTGGTGAGCTTAGTGGATGAGCTTTATCCATATTGAATCGTTTCAATATCTTTTCCGTATAGTTCGATTGATGGACAAATACTCCACTTGAAAAATGCTCAATTTTCAAGCCTAGACAAAACTTTGTTATACCAAGATCTTTCATTTCAAATTCATTCTTTAACAAATTTGCATTATGTTCAATTTTATCAATATTTTCGATGATATTTAAATCATCAACATATACTGCAATGATTGTGAAACCCCCCTTTGATCTTTTGATAAAAACACACGGACTTATTTGATTACTTTTGTATCCTTCTTTTGAAAGATATTCACTCAGGCGATTATACCACATTCGTCCTGATTGTTTTAGACCGTATAAAGATCTTTTCAATTTAATTGAAAACATTTCATGGGGCTTAGATTCACAAGCTTCCGGCATTTTCAATCCTTCGGGGATTTTCATGTAAATGTCACTATCAAGTGATCCGTACAAGTAAGCTGTGACAACATCCATAAGGCGCATTTGAAGCCTTTCAACATTTGCAAGACTAATTAAAAATCTGAGAGTCGTTGCATCCAAAACAGGTGAATATGTTTCTTCATAATCTACCCCGGGTATTTGTGAGAAACCTTGTGCTACAAGTCGTGCTTTGTATCTCACAATTTCTTTTTTCTCATTTCTTTTAATAGCAAATACCATTTATAGCCTACCAGCTTCACATTATCTGGGGTTAATGTCACAGGGCCAAATACTTGGCGCTTTTCAAGTGAATCTAGTTCAGCTTGTATGGCATCTTGCCATTTTTGCCAATCTTTTCTTTGTCGATATTCTCTAATAAATTTTGGCACAGAAACTTCATCATTTATTATTTAACTTGCTATAGCATATGCAAAAATTTCATCAACACATGTTTCATTACGATTCCATGTTGTACCATTTTGTAAAAAGTTTATTGAGATCTCGTATTCATTTGGTACATGGCTATTCTCAAGAGATTTTTCCACAATTTCTGTGTCATTATTAATCTCTTCTGGGATTTTATTGATAACAACTTCTTGGACTTTGCCAGTTGTATTCTGCTCTTTCCTTTTTCGTGGATTTGTATCCTTAGAACCCATTGGTCTTCCACGCTTTCTGCGTACATTTGACTCATTCAGAGTTTCAGGAATATCAATTCGAGAAGGCGCATTTAAAGCTGGAATATATGATTTTGTAACTCTTTTTGTATCTGTAAATGCATTAGGCAATTCATTTGCTATTCTTTGCAAGTGAATGAGCTTTTGAACCTCCAATTCACATTGACCACTCCGAGGGTCAAGAAAAGATATTTGTGATGCATTCCAAGTTACATCTTGTTTGTCAAACTTTTTATTTTCTCCTCCTACGATTGGGAACATTGTTTCATCAAACTGGCAATCAGCAAAACGTGCTGTGAAAACATCTCCACTTAATGGTTCCAAGTATTTTATTATTGATGGAGAATTAAAACCAACATAAATTCCCAATCTTCTTTGAGGTCCCATCTTTGTTCGTTGTGGTGGTGCTATGGGGACATAGACACCACATCCAAAGACTTTTAGATGAGACAAACTTGGTTCTCTTCCAGAAACCAGTTGGAGAGGAGAATACTTATGAGATGCGCTCGGTCTTAATCTAATAAGACCAGCAGCATGTAAGATAGCATGTCCCTATGTAGAGGATGGCAATTTTGATTTCATAAGTAGTGGTCTAGCAATAAGTTGTAATCTTTTTATTAAAGATTCAGCTAGACCATTTTGTGTATGCACATGTGCTATAGGATGCTCAACCTCAATCCCGATTGACATACAAAAATCATTAAATGATTGAGATGTAAATTCTCCTGCATTATCAAGTCTGATCTTTTTGATTTGATAATCTGGGAAATGTGCTCTTAATTGAATTATTTGGGCTAATAGCCTTGCAAAAACAACATTTCTTGATGCTAACAGACTGACATGGGACCATCGGGATGATGCATCAATTAATACCATAAAGTATCGAAATGGTCCACATGGAGGAGTAATTGTCCCACAAATGTCTCCTTGAATTCTTTCTAGAAACAAAGAAGATTTTTTTTTCAAGTTTATTGATTGAGGGCCTAGTTATCATTTTTCCAAGAGAGCATGCTCCACATGATAATTCTTTTGATAATAGGATCTTGAGATCCTTTAGTGGATGCCCATTTGAGATCTCAATTATTCTCCTCATCATAATATCACCCGGATGACCCAATCGATCATGCCAAAGGGTAAATATTTTGGGATCTATACCCTTTCGGGTAGAAACCATATTTATTTCTGTCTGATTGATGTATGTAAACCACAATCCAGAAGATAGACCTTTCATTCTTTCCATTATGGTCTTTTTTCTATTTTCAATGGATGTAATTTGGAGTACTCAACATTATTTTCATTCATGGTTTCAAGATGATAACCATTGCGTCTTATATCCTTAAAACTTAGTAGATTTCTCCTGGATCTACTAGAATATAACGCATCATTTATTATTAATTGTGTACCTTTAGGTAACACAATGCAGGCTTTGCCAGAGCCTTCAATCAAGTTGCTAGTACCACAAATTGTGTTGACATTTGCATTTGCTATGTGAAATTCATAGAAGTATTTTCTGTTTTTCAAAATGGTGTTTGTTGTTCCACTATCAACTAGACACTCGTCTTCACCGTTTTCCAAAATGCTTTTCATATCCTTGAAAATAAATAAATAAATAAATAAGCATTTCAAAGTAAAAGAAAACTTTAAGGAAAAAATAAATACTTCATTAATTAAAATTCAATACATGAGTAACAATGCTAGAACCAACCTAGCTTATTCAACACAAAATTTAAACTTAAACACTTATTGCGGAAAAATAAAAATGCAACTAGATAACTAGTTATTATTTCCATCATTGGAGAAAGAAGCAACAACGTCTTCGACATCATCAAAGAAATCTGAGGAGTCGAAGCGCACATTGGGATTTGGCTCATTATCATTGAAACTATCAAAGAAGTTTGTTTCATCATTGAAATTATCAATGAAGTTTGTTTCAATGTCTTTTCCTTTCTTTTTGAGTGATGCTTGATAAAGATCAACAAAGTGTCTTGAGGTGCGACACTGTTTTGCCTAATGAGTGTTCATGCCACATCTGTGGCAAGCATTTCCAGATTGTTTAGGAGCTTGCTTTTGCATCCTTTTGCCTTTATCATATTTTTTCTTGAAATCGTATGGCTTAGGATTATAACCATCACGATGCCAAACAATATTTCGACCACGTCCACGGCCACGACCACGACCTCGTTCATTTCCACGGTTATTACCATGTTCACGACCCCGACCCCTCACATTTGATGTTGCATGCACTTCAGGCAATGCAGTAGAAGCAGTGGGGTGTGCTTGATGATTTTTCATCAAAAGCTCATTATTTTGTTCAGCAACAAGGAGAACATATATTAGTTCGTGGTATTTTTTGAAGCCACGTTCTCGATATTGTTGCTGTAAGAGCATATTTGAAGCATGAAAAGTAGAGAAAGTTTTCTCTAGCATGTCTTCGTCAGTAATCTTTTCTCCGCACAATGTTAGTTTAGATGAGATGCTAAACATTGCGGAATTGTACTCGCTGGCACTTTTAAAATCTTGCAACCGTGCATCCAGTCATAGCGAGCTTTAGGAATGATTACTTGTTTTTGATGATCAAACCTTTCCTTTAAACTTTGCCATAATATTAACGGGTCTTTCACCGTTAGATATTCCTTTTTTAGGTCCTCATGAAGATGATGACGCAGGAATATCATGGCTTTGGCACGTGCTTGTGCAGAGGCCTTATTTCCAGGAGGCATGCTAGGGTCACATAAAGTTTACATAAAAAATCACCACTTGTTGACATGTCAGCGGGTGATTGGTTTTTATAGGATCCACATCCCACAAAAAACCAATCACCCACTGACATGTCAGCGAGTGGGGATTTTTTGTGTAAACCTTATGTGGATGTAGCAAATTTATATTTCCAGTTTGATCGTTTCTCCCAATTCTTTTGCAGTTAAATGGATCTCAGCATCAAAAGTCCAAGGGAGATAGTCTTTTCCAGATATGTCAAGAACAGCAAAATCGATATTCGAAAGCTTTGAATTTGACATTTTTTTAACTACATAAGAAAAACAATTATCATATTAAATTTACATATATCACTGCAAAATATAAAAGGAAAACTATTAACTTAATTTATAGTTCGTAGTACCATGTAGTTAAAAAAAACCGAGCAGCGTAATATAATAGTTGCACACATGTTCAACTCATTGAAAACAAATTAACAAGACATGGATCACAGCACATTTGTTATTATCTTAGTTGCACGCATGTATATACAAATCAAAATATACTCATACAGTAAAAAGAATTTGGCTGATACACAGTATGACATTTTAATACACAACGACACTTACTATTAGACAGCAATCTATCTATAATATTACAGTTACATTTTTTTTAACAGACAACACTATTCAACACAATAGTAACTCAGATTTAACAAAATTTTAAATCTAAAAAAAAAACCAATAATATTAACAAATACATTAAGACAGTCTTTTTTTTTTTTTTTTTTTTTTTTTTAAGCGATCAATTACCCGTACATAGCATACTTAAGCACAACAATTCCAACAACTACAACAAGAGTTTTTTTTTCCATTATTATAAATTTATCTAACAGTATAACATTTATAATATAAATCGTATAACATAGACAATTATAATAAATAATACAACTAAATATGACATAAACGAATGCAACAAATAATTACAAAATTAATAACAATAAAGTTAGTGATCAAATCGGAACTTGAGGTTCCAATATTCTTTTTCAACATAACACAAGGTTATGATTTTTGTTTCTTTTTTTTATAATATTTTTCTTTCAGTCATAACATGAGGTCATGATTTTTTTTTCATATTGATTCTTGAAAGAACCATATTAGAACCTCTTGAAAGGACCATATTAGAACTTTGAGGTTCTATAATTTTTTTTCAACATAACATGATGTTGCATTATTTTTATTTTCTCTTTTTAGTCACAAAAGAACATTTATTGTTCTTCATAACTATAAAAGAATATCAATAGATGAATACGAAAGTAAAAAAAAAATATATATACAATTCTCTTTATGTTATTACTATAGAACATGAATTGTTCTTGTAAATTACAATAGAGGTCAATAATTACATAAATTACTAATCTTACTGATCTAGGATGAGCAATAAACAAATCAAAAAAAATATGACATATAAGTACATATATATACTGTAATATATAATGGTACGTCATTAATACAAAGATTTTAATGTTGAAAATATAATCGTACGTCATACAAATATAGATGAATGGTATTGTTCTGCCGAATGAAAAAAAAATATTTTTTTTTTCTTTTACCTCTTTTTGCTTAGAGCAAAGATCGAGCTGATAACGTATTGTAAAAGTAATGAACAAGAGTAAAGAGAAGAGAGAATTATTATTGAATGAATAATACTGGAGGTTACACATGGATGTATTTATAAGGGTAATAGTCTAAACCCTAACTTGTTCCTAAAGAATAAGATGAATAGGCATAACCCATGAGCCCATACATAATTTATAATAGGTTTTAGTTATTAGTTTTCTTATTATTTTGTACTACTTCACACTATAATAGAGGTTATATTGTAATAATTATGGCTTCATCTTATAATAAGAATTCTCTCTTACTCAATCATTATCGTGTTCTTGTTCATAATTTTATAACACGTTATCAGCACGCTAACGGTGAAGTTCACGGTGTGATCACAAAAAGAATCTTATGCTTTTGATTTTGATAGTTCAAGCAATCATTCTTGAGATAAGTTCATTTTCCTTATTTTTGATGACATATTTTATTGTGATCTCATACATAAGTATTAATTTCGTATTGATTTTGTGTCTACGAATTAAACAAGATAATTAGTTATAAATCTTGACATGTTTTGAGATTATTGATTGAGCTTTTGCTAGGTTTAACACTATTATTACTTTACTTAAATCACTTCATGAATCTTTTTGTAGCAAGAATTTTGTCAGGAAATTCCTTAGAGTACTCCATCCGAAATGGAGAGCCAAAGTGACGGCAATTTAAGAATCTAAGGATCTTTCAAGCATGTCACTTGATGAGCTAATTGGAAACCTCAAAGTTCATGAAATGGCAATGGAAAAAGATTCGGAAATAGTTAAAGGCAAGAAAGAAAATGTCAAGTCTATTGCCTTGAAAGCTAGAGTTCAATCAAGTGATGATGAAGAATCTAGCTCGGATAGTGATGATGAAGAATATGCAATGGCCATTAGAGACTTCAAGAAGTTCTTTCGAAGACGAGGGAAGTTTGTGAGGCAACCCAAAGATGACAAGAAAGCTTTCCGAAAAGATCATGATGATAAGAAAGGAAATGGAGAAAGAAAGTGTTTTAGGTGCGGAGACACAAGTCATCTCATAGGAGAATGTCCAAAACCACCGAAAAGTAAAACTAAAGGAGCTTTTGTAAGTGGTGCTTGGAGCGATAGTGAAGATGATGACGAGGAGCCAAAGAATGACGAGATTGCTCTCATGGCTCAAGACTCGAATGAGGTACACTCCGACTCATCTTGCTCTTCTATTGATGATGACACATTGCAAAAAGAATATAACAAACTTTGTAAACTAAGCTTAAAAATCATAAACAAAAACAAAATTTTGAAAACTAAAAAGGAATTTTTGGAAAATGAAGTTTATGAATTAAAAGAAAAAGCTAAGATGTTAGAAAAGAGTAAAAGTATCGACACATTGTGTAAATCATGTGAAGAGTTTAAACTCGAAATTGAGAAACTTAAAATTACTCAAAATGATCTAATAAAACAAACCACAAAGTTTAAAAGGTTCGATAAAAGTATCTCTTGTGCGGATGAAATAATGAAACTTCAAAAGTCACCATTTGATAAAACGGGACTAGGTTTCATGAAATTAGAAACTTCAAAGAGTCAAACGAAACAATACGAGAAAGCACAAGAAACTAACAAAGCTGCTACAGGCACCCACGGACCAGACGGAACCCAAAACAGGGTTCTACCCGTTGAACCCACAGGTTCCGCGGGGTCTGCAACAGAAAAGCTAGTTTCTACGTCGGATCGTACTAAATTCGTTAAAGCCACAAATAAGTCCAAAATTAGTGTAAATGATACAAAATTAAAACTAGCTATTAAAGTTGGAGTAGGACTTGGTAAAAATGAATTTAGAACTAAAACTACTCAACCAAGACCTAAAACTCCTATTCCCAAACGCCCCTTTCCAAAGAGCAACTACAACATACAACCAAACTACCAACACGGTTGGAACCAAAACATACCTAGACACTACCAAACTCCAAATTACATGTCATGGAACCCATATCTTCCATTTTCATACATTGATCAAGTTAATATTATGTTTAACCAAAATGGACCCATGAGATATTGGGGACCAAACGTTTGAGTGTTTTCCATAAAATAGGTATGCTTCAAATTTAGTTTGGAACCGGGTGAATGGATCAAAGATAGTGGTTGCTCAAGGCACATGACGGGTAACAAAAGCCTCTTTTCAACATATTAAGAATGTGATGGAGGTAACGTCACTTTTGGTAGCAAAGCAAAATGCAAAATCATCGGAAAAGGTACAATTTCTCATGACTCCCTCTCTATAGATGATGTAGCTCATGTTGATAACCTAGGTTTTAATCTCCTTAGTATTAGTCAACTTTGCCGGAAAAAGTATAACGTCCTTTTCAATGAAAATGGAAGTAAAATACTTAAAGATAGCATAACCGTAGCCAAAGGTGTTCTTAAGAACAACGTATATGTCATGAAGATGGATAAAAAATCCAGAGACAAACTTTGCCTCACCTCATTAGATGAATCTTCAACTTTATGGCATAGACGTTTAGGACACGATAATATGAGACTTATTCAAAACCTCTCCTCCAAAGATCTAGTTAGAAACCTACCTAAGTTGAGATACGACCAACACTTTTGTGATGCTTGCAAAATTGGTAAACAAGTTCATAATAGCCATAAGGCTAAAAATGTGGTGTCTACATCTAGGTGTCTAGAACTTTTACATATGGATTTATTCGGTCCATTCGCTATACAAAGTTATGGAGGTAACTTCTATATTTTGGTTATAGTGGATGATCATTCAAGATACACTTGGACAAAGTTTTTGAAAAGTAAAAACGAAGCTTTTGATAAATTTGAAATCCTAAGCAAGAAAATTCAAAACCAATTAGGAACTTGTATTGTGTCTATTAGAATGGACCACGGTCGTGAATTTGATAATGAAATACAATTTGGAAACTTTTGTGATAAAAATGGTATAACACACAACTTCTCGGCACCACGCACTCCTCAATCTAATGGTGTAGTAGAACGCAAAAACCGACTCTTCAAGAGATGAGTAGAACAATGCTTAATAAACAAAATATTCCACAAAAGTTTTGGTGTAACGCCGTTGGCACGTCAACCTACATTTTAAATCGTGTCTTGATTAGACCATTTTTGAAAAAACTCCATATGAACTATATAAAGGTAAAAAACCTACATTAGGATATTTTAGAGTGTTTGGGAGTAAATGCTTTATTATTAACACCAACGATTATCTCACCAAATTCGACCCAAAGTATTATGAAGGTGTGTTTCTTGGATATTCACAAAATAGCAAAGCTTATATTGTCTTAAACAAAGAAACCTTAAGAGTCGAGGAATCGTTGTACGTAACATTCGACGAGAGTCCACCTCCCTCTAAGACATCACCTTTGGTAGATGATGACTTAGTTGAAAGTCAAGTAATGGAAAATCAAGAAATCTTAGATAATGACAAGGAAGGTGAACCATTAAACCAAGAAATTGTCAATGTCAAAGAATCCAAAAGTCATCCATTAGATAGTGTCATAGGAAATATTAACGAATGAACACTAAGATCAAAAGTACAAAACGAATGTAACTTCTTTTGTTTCGTGTCAACCATTGAACCGAAAAACATAAACAAAGCCATAAAAGATGAGTCATGGGTAATAGCTATGCAAGAAGAATTAAACCAATTTGTTAGAAATGACGTTTGGACGTTAGTTCCTCAACCAAAAAGTCAAACGATAATTGGAACAAAATGGGTGTTTAGTAATAAAATGGATGAAAATGGCTTAGTGTCTAGAAACAAAGCTAGGCTAGTAGCACAAGGCTATAATCAACAAGAAGCATTGACTACGATGAAACTTTTGCTCCGGTTGCTAGGCTTGAGTCAATAAGAATTTTACTTGCATATTCTTGGGCACATGATTTTAAACTTTTTCAAATGGACGTAAAAAGTGCATTCATAAACGGATTTATTAATGAAGGAGTAGATGTTGTTCAACCACCGGGCTTCACCGATTTTGAAAAACCTAATCATGTTTACAAACTTAAAAAGGCTTTATATGGACTTAAGCAAGCTCTAAAAGCATGATATGATCGACTTAAGACATTCCTAGTTGACCATAAGTATACCATGGGCTTAGTTGATAATACTCTCTTCACTGAGAAGAAAGGATACATATTATTATACTCCAAATCTATGTTGATGACATCATATTCGGATCAACTTATCAAGAATTATGTGCCGATTTCTCAAAAATCATGCGCGATGAGTTTGAAATGAGTATGATGGGATAACTCAACTTTTTCTTAGGACTTCAAATCAAACAATTAGAACATGGTATCTTCTTTAACCAATCTAAATACATAAAAGACAAACTTCAGAAATTTGGTCTTGAAGATTCTAAACCAATCAAAACACCCATGTCCTCGGAAACTAAACTTACCAAGGATGAGGAAAGTGAATCCGTAGATAACACTAAATATAGAGGTATGATTGGAAGTCTAGTTTACCTCACGGCTAGTAGACCCAACATTATGTTTAGTGTTTGTCTATGTGCTCGTTTTCAAGAAGATCCTAAAACAATCCACCTTAAAGCCGTTAAAAGAATTTTTAGATACATTAAGGGTACTACACATTTAGGATTATGGTATCCCAAAGGAACGGGAGTAGACACCATAGCGTATGCCGACTCGGATCATGCCGATGACTATGTTGATAGAAAAAGCACAAGTGGTATTTGTACTTTTGTTGGACATTGTCTCACCTTATGGTTTTCTAAGAAACAAACGGCTCTCGCTATCTCAACAACTGAAGCCGAATACGTGTCGGCCGGAAAAGCATGTCAACAAGCTCTTTGGATGAAGCAAGCTCTTGTTGACTATGGAATTCAACTAAATGACATCTCCATTCTTTGCGACAACAAAGGAGCCATCGACCTCAGTACAAATCCAGTTCAACATGCTCGTACTAAACATATTGAGATCCATCATCATTTCCTTCGTGACAATGTTCAAAAAGGGAACATGTCAATCGAGAAAGTTTCTTCCGGAGACAACATTGCCGACATTCTCACCAAACCTCTTAAACGAGAACCATTTAACATTCTTAGACTTTGTTTAGGACTTATGGAACCTACTTTGTAGTTTAAAACAATAGAATAAAATCACAAAAAATCAAAACAAATAAAAAAAATATTCCTCTGCTGGTCTGGCGGAACCCTACTTTTGGTTCCGCCGGATCCGCTGGCCTGCAGCAACTTTTCTTATTTTATTAATCCAAACACCTCTCATTCTATACCACCACTTCTAAACTGCTACTATTCACCTTACTACTCACCCATAAACAAGAAAATTTGGTCCTTCCTTCAAACTCATTGCTCTCTAATCATCATTGTAAGTATTCCAAACATAATTACACTCCTGATCTGCATCTAGGAATTCTACTTTTGCACAAAAACTAAAACTTGGGGTTATGCATTAACTTCAGTAATTCATGTAGAACATTAGTTGTTAAACAAAATTAATCATGTTTCCCATAGTTAGGAATTGCATCCTTATAAGATATTAGCATGTTTACTAAAACACCCCATGTCAAATTCTTGCGAAAATTTCTCACAAATAGGATGAATATTTTTTCGTCTCACATTGTGAATACAAAATAAAAACGTTATGTTTAAAACATCACTTGCATAATGTCTCTTGAATGCTAAAGGGAATACATAACTAATATGTATTTTCGGGTACATTCAAACGAAGTTACATGGAATTAGTAGCGTTTGGGTTATCTTTTGTTTTATGACAAAAACTTGCATTATAAAACGTTTTAAGCATCAAAATGAGTCAAGATAACCGCACCTCCACATTGTTTGCATATAAGCACACACTAGAACATCCACACTGTAAAAGTCATTAACTTAGACTAAAATGTGAAATTTTGTGTTTTCTAGGGATCATCATGCCTCCTGAAATTCATTATGACCATAAGGATAATCGGTCCGGTCTCGGTTCTAAATATTTGCACTTTTCGGTCTCGGGTCGGTCCGGTCTAAAACCGATAAAAACCCGACTAAAACCCGGACCGACCGAACAACAATTGCTACCATATATTTATTTGTTTTTTTTCCACTCGTCCATTTGCATTCCAATTTCCCAAGTCATCTAAAAACCCTATATCTTTACATAATCAAAAGACCCAAAATCCAAACAATAACATCATCAAGATTCAAGAACATACAATTATCATCAATAAATCAACATAATCATCATTCATCAACGTTAACCCAACAATGGAAGTAAGTGTTCTTTAATTGATTTTAGTCTACATTCATCCTATAGTTGCATGTACTTGAGGATAAACAAATGTGGGTTGCATCATCGGATCATCATATAACTATTTACATTCAATGGATGTTTATTAATTTTTAGGTAGTGAGGATGGCAGTATTGTTAGTTTGTTACAAATATTTTATTGACTTTCTATCATATAGGATAATAGGATTATAGGAATCACACATACTAATATACTATATTACTCTTACAGTATATTCACATTTTACAATTGTTAACATGGTTACTTATTTATTTAATTTGTTTGTTTAGGACCAAACTATAAACCTTGACAATGATGATTTTGGTCATGAATCAAACGAAGACGACAACAACAATAAGAAGAACAACAGCAACAACAAAAAGAATGTCAAAAAAAACGCAAAAGAAAACCAGGTGGAGGAGTGGGAAATGAAAAAGCCGAGTGTTGGAAGTATTTTACTCCAAAGATGGAATGAACAGATGGACCGGATGGTGAGTTGACTAAAATGGCATATTGTAACTTTTGTTCTCAAGTTTATAGAGCCGACCCAGTTAGGAATGGTACGAAAAACATGAATTTGCATTACCCCATCTGTAAAGGAAACCCTATGAATGAGGAAAGGCTAAAACAACAAAAACTATGTTTTACAAAGAAAGAAAACAATGGGGATGGTGAGGGGTGTAGTAATGGAACTTTGCAAAATTGGAAGTATGATGAGAAAGCTATAAAAAGGTCTTTGATTGAACTTATTGTTTTAGCCGAATTACCATTTAAGTTTGTCGAACATCCCGCCTTCATTAAGTATTCAAACAGCTTGCAACCCAAGTATAATTTGCCATCTCGTCACATTATTTCTAGGGATGTCTCTAAGTTTTACATTGAAGAAAAAAAGAAGCTACTTAAATTTTTAGGCAACCCGAATCACACTATCCACCTAACGACATATACATGGACCTCTACTTGTCAAAAGATTAACTATATGGTGATAACGGCACACTTTGTAGACGATGGTTGGGTTATGTACAAACGTGTCATAAATTTCAAACGCGTTAATAGTCATAGGGGAGAAGACATTGGGAGGGTACTTTTAAAGTGCATAAACGAATAGGGGATTAAAAATGTTATGACCATTACGGTTGATAACATTTCTTCAAATGATAAAGCACTTAAATATTTGATAGAGCACCTTCCAGGTATGTATGACAATGGTAAACATTTTCATATAAGGTGTATGGCACATATTCTGAACTTAGTTGTGAAAGATGGTCTGAAGGTGCATGAAAAGGCAGTTGAGACCATAGGTTCAGCGGTTAAGTACATTAAAAACTCTAGCCAATGAATTGAGAAGTTCAAAGTGAGCATTAAGAATACTTGTGACTCAAATAGGTTTTAAATTGCGGAATGCCCGACGAGGTCGAATTCAACATATGATATGTTGAAGTCTGCCATTGATTTAGAAGAAGCTTTTTACAATTATAGTTTCAAGAATGCTTGTTTTTCTCGTGATCTTGAGTCAATATCCCGTCGTTCCGACTTTGATGCTTGTCAAAGGGTTTGTGACTTTTTGGAAAAATTCAAAGAGATAACCGAACTAGTATCAACCCAATCTAGTCCCGTTGCTCATTTATTTTATAGCGAGATACTTGATGTTGACAAGCATCTACGTGAGTGGGAAGTAGTGCCAAATTTCGATAAAATGGTGGAAAACATGCGTATAAAGTATGACAAGTATTGTAGGGATTATAAAAAAATCAACCATTACATGTACTTTGCGGTGCTTTTAGATCCAACTATGAAATCAGAAATGCTTGGGTACGGGCTTAGGCATTTGATGGAAAATGGTTGTATACCCGAGGAGAATGAATTTGACTTCGATACACCATTGGAATTTTTAACTGATCGTGAAAAAGAAGATAAGATTGAGGTATTGGTTTCTGAGGTTGAGACCAATATGGGAGTTTTGTTTGGCTTATATAATGATAAATATGGAACGAAGTTAACAGTCAACTCAAGTGACGTGAAAAAAATCATCAACTCAATGTACCAACACAACTCGTCGACGTGGAAATACTTTCTTGAATTCTTTTGAAAGTCAAAATTCAAATAGATCAAGTGGAGTTGACGATGAGTTGAGAAAATATTTAAAAGAACCACCAATTGAGTTAGATGATGAGGAGGACTTCGACATACTCTTATGGTGGAAGGTAAATAGTCCAAGATTTCCAATCGTTTCAAAGATGGCAAAAGGTAATAAATATTAACCCTTTAATGTATTATTATAATTGGCTACTGATATATGTTATTGCAAGTATTCCTCGTTGCTTTTCCTGTCATGCTCTCTGTCCATGTTTGAAATATATTGGTTCTTCATTTAATTGAATGAAAAGAAGTTGTTTAGGCTACTGATTATGTGTATTTTTTTTGTTAATTGTCATGTTCATAGTATTTTGAAAGTTTAATGTTCGCTTCAGTTCATGTTTTTAAAATGTTAAGTTCATGTTTTTAATATTCTAAAAGTTTACTGGGTGTAGTTGGATTTGAAAATTTATGGGTGTCATACTCTGTCCAAGTCTTGCCTGGATAATGAGCAGCAATATTATACTGAATCACAAGTATGGTTTTGCCTATTTGATCTTATATCAAACGGTCGAGTTAAACATGTAGCTAACTCTTGACCACGGGTTCTGAATTATGTGACTTGTGGTTAGCTTGTATATTATTTGTTATTTATGAATTACTTTTGTTATAGATATATTGTCAATCCAAATATCCACCGTTGCTTCCGAGTCCGCCTTTAGCACAAGTGGTCGTATTTTGGACCCATATAGGAATGCCTTGTCGCCACAAATTGTAGAAGCATTGCTAAGCACTCAAAGTTGGGTTCGTACATCACAAAAAAGCATCTACATGGATGATTTAGAAGATCTTATGAAAGATGAAGAGGTCATCAAAGGTAAATGGATTTTTTTTGTCATAAACTATAATAAAAGATATGTCGATTAGTCGATATATAGTTTTTTTGGTGTGTTATTAATTCACTTTGTTGTTGTCATGTTATGCTTTTTTAGAAATGAAAGAGGCATTGGACAAATTAAAGCGAGACAATGGAAATGGAAATTAAAGGTATATCTTTGGATGGAGAAGAACCCGTTTTGTGCTTTTGGAGTTTCTGTGAAGTTGAAAGAATGCTTAAGTGGTTTTCGATAAAACTCATGTTTCTTTTGCTACTGTGGCAATGTCAAACTTTAAAAGTTTATATATTTGAAGTCTACTAATCCTTCTAGTTGGTCATAGTTTGTATTAGGACTTTGTATCTATATTATGTCTTTTGCTATTGTGGCAATGTCAAACTTTAAAAGTTTATATTTGAAGTCTACTAATCCTTCTAGTTGGTCATAGTTTGTATTAGGCCTTTGTATCTGTATTATGTCTTTTGCTACTGAGGCAATGCCAAACTTTAAAAGTTTATATTTGAAGTCTACTAATCCTTCTAGTTGGTCATAGTTTGTAATTTTGTATAACTGATATCACCAATATATCATGATCGGACCCTTTATTTTTAGAATGATCATGTGCATATTGCTGTTTTTTTTAGTATCATAAAAGGAGTACTGACTATCTGAAATTTGGATTCTTTTTGAACAAATGATCATTTTTAATAATGCAAAATGAATAGAAGGCAACCTTTATGAAACAATGAACAATATGTCAATATGCATAGAGCTTAAAACAACAAATGGATAACAAATACATGATTAAAGCTTAACAATTAAAATAACAAATGGATAAAGCTATTTTTAGACTTCACTCCACGTTAGTGCAAATGGATAACAATTATAATAACTGATCAGCATGTTAAAATGGATAACATACAACTGTTCGGTCCAACATGTCCAAAACCTAGGACCGACCCGACAAACCCGAGGACCGACCGACCCTACCCGAGTAGACATCGGTCCGGTCTCGGTCCTAATAAATTAGTGTTCTCGGTCTTCGGTCCGGTCCGGTCTTTGCCCGATGCTCAGCCTTACTACCTACCCAAACACCACAAAACCAAAGGTCTCACCGAAACTCAAGTCAATATTTTCAAAGCCTTAGAAAAACGCTATGTCCATGAGGGTAGAACCATTGACCCATCCTTCCTAGAAGGAACCAATCTCCATAGGGAACTTGCCACCATTAACTTTGATTGTCTCTTAGAAATCGAAAAACCTATTTGTCCTATGTTCATTCTAGAGTTCTATGCATCCGTCACTCTTTCTTCGGATGATTATGGTTACATGTCTCTAAACTTCATGGTTAGTAGCAATCAATACACCATCACTCTCAATGAATTCGCTCAAATACTAGGGGTTCCAAACCATGGTACTTGTATCTACACCGACAAAAATTCGCTCACAACTCTTGACACACTCATGGACCGCATCCATCCCTATGACACTCCTCTTGTGTCCAAGGATGTACTTCGTGAGCATCTCTTTGTTAGGACTTCCGACACTAGGAGAACCCGTACCGGAAACGAGGTCAACAAGGACCCCTATGGTATGGAACTCAATGAACTCAAGCCTCAATTCAAGAAATGGGAAGAAGTCCTTAGAGCCAATGTCATTAGCACCATAGGAAATAGGGATCACATAAATGTTTGCCTTTGCTACATGCTCTTCTCTTTGTCAACCTGGCAACCCTTCAACTTGGCCTATTACATGGCAAATAGGATGGCCGACATTCCCATGCAAGGCACAACGGCCATGCCCTATGGAATGCTCCTAACACGTCTCTTTAGACACATTGCTCCTATTCCTCCGACCCCAAGAGGCCTTCGCCTAGACTACTCTCTCATTCCACACACGTTTGTACCACTTAGTGACAAGAGAGTCTCCAAAGCCCAAGGGAAACGCCCTCATCCTCCTACTTCCTCATCTTCATCATCAATGAGTGAAAAGGACGGGTTACCCAACTCTAGGCTTCCACCTCTTGAATACCTTTCACAACTTCTTAATATACCAAATGAGTCCGAGGAGTTCAAGCAAACTAAGGGGATGTTCAAATGCTTTGGGAGGTTTCTTGGCAAGCTCAACAAGAAGATGGATCGCAAATGAGAGTGAGTGTAGGGAGTGTTTGGCACTAGGTGTCATTTGAAAATTTTGGTTGTTTAAACACGTTGTTTTATGAATCATGTATTTGTAGGGATATTTGGTGTTGTTTGGAACATATATGTACAAACAATTATGCAGGTCGACGACATTTGAGATGTTGTTAAATTTTCAAGTATATGAAAATTTCACTAAGTATAGTGAAACTCGCTAGCCCCCGGTCAAAGTCTATTGGTAAGAGTGTTTCTATATTCATGTTTTGCATTTCCTAATCAGATATAGTATAAATTTTATGTTTTAAGAGTTTTCGGAAAATTTAGAAATCGTCTCGACCCCCGTATACCTGTTCTATCTATTTTTTTGGCCTGGCAGAACCAAATATAGGGTTCCGCCAGTGCATTTTCTGGGTACACCCAGTATTGGCCCAACGGATCAGACGGAACCCAAAACAGGGTTCCGCCTTTGTTATCAATTGGTTCCGCCAGTCTCCTGCAGAAATTTTTACAACTTTTCAAATTTCGACTTCCACACAACTCCAAATCATCCGTTTTGGTTAAAAACTCATTTCTCATTAGTTTTTATATTAGGATCATTCTTAGCCATTAGAACCAATAGGAACCCATTTCCCACCAAAAATCAAATTTAACAACAACTAACTCAAGGAATCCTTCTCTATAAGGCAAGGAACCCACTAAAAGGTTCCTTGGAATCCGTGGAACATTTGATCCAAATCAATTTGACATGACCATTATGCATTTAGTGCATATCTTGGTCTTCTTACTCCACCATTTTCATTGGATTGACTTCCAATGATTTGACAACCTTCATAACTCTTCCAAATCATTAGAAACCTCAAAATTTGTATGGTAGAACATCAAATCCAAACACTCCTTTCAACATTTCTTCAACTCTATGTATTTGACCACCTTAGAACACTTCCATATCACACCATCACCATCACAATCTCTGATGCGTGGGTTTCGCAACCTTCGCAGTAGGTTTTACCTCTCGAGGGATCTCGAGAAGCTTGCAATCCCCACCAGGCAGTGTACCTGACCGATGTAGTATAGTGAAGTGGCAAGTACCGAGGGATTGGTCGTTCTCTCGGGGCATAGTGTCGTTAGGATTGAAAACTGTAGGATACTAGATAAGCACATAACACATGTAGAACCTTGTGGTTTGGTTCGTTATCAATAAAGAATGAAAGAAAGAAAGAATTGTAGAGAGAGAAAGTAGAGAGAGAAAGTAGAGAGAGAAAGAAGATGGAACCTAGAGAGAAAACAAAAAAAAGAAAATAGATTATGAGAGGTTCAACCTTCTCCAAGGATGGAGAGGGCTTTTATATGTACAAGGTTTTGCCACTACGGGCTGTGGATCAGGCATACAGTGGGTAAAGACCCGTCTTTCTTCCACGGATACTAAATACTTCTAAACTACGTTCTACTAACTATTATAAATACTACGAGCTAAACAATGCTTAATCGTATTTGGGGTGACCGAATCTTTCTTATGGAAAATCATATTCCTAACAATCTCCCCATAAGGGAGGTCACCCCGAAATTAAATCTTGAATTCTTGCATTGAGATCTTTGTAGATACTTTTGTAGCTCGTAGTTGTTGATTCTTCATTGATAAACTTTGTGCTTTCAGCACCGAACTCAAGATGACTTCCTTGATGTATAAGATGATCTTTGACTTTGATCTTTTGCTCATCATTCAAATATTTAGCTTCAAGTCATCTTTGAGTGGATGTGTCTCTTCGTGATGTTGTGATAGTCTTTGTGTTGTCATGCTTACACTTTTCTTGATCATGATCTTCTGCATCAGAGTTGTGGAAGCATAGTTGAAGCCCATTCTTTAATCATGATATCTTTAGATTTGAAGTTGAAGTGTAAGCATGAGATGATGAATTAGCATCTTTTCAGTAATCGGCATCAATCGTCAACCTCTTTGTCTTNGTCTTTGTGTTGTCATGCTTACACTTTTCTTGATCATGATCTTCTGCATCAGAGTTGTGGAAGCATAGTTGAAGCCCATTCTTTAATCATGATATCTTTAGATTTGAAGTTGAAGTGTAAGCATGAGATGATGAATTAGCATCTTTTCAGTAATCGGCATCAATCGTCAACCTCTTTGTCTTTGGTGTGAATACGCCTTTCCAACATGCTCATACATCTTAGTTGAGTAGATCTTCATGGTTGAACAGTTCTGACGACTCCTTTTAGACGCTGGTATGAGCATGTGGAACTAGAGTGATGGTGGTGATCATGATAAGTATGGTATGTTGAGCTGCATAAAACTTGATTAGTAATAAATATACCGGCACTTACAAGTTCGGACTTCGAGATCGTCAACAGCATAGTGTAAAGACTTTCTCTAATCCTTACCAAGGACGTTCCTAATCGGATACCCCCGAAAGGGCTTTAACTGACATACCGTAGTACACCAACGATTAAGTGAGTCGCTGGAGATCACCCCACGACTGTAGACCTTTTGGAACACCACCATAAACACTAAGCGTAATCCACAAGAGATTACCGAAGTGACCTGCTGTCAGGGCTGTTTGATGTTGACCCTGGCAGGAGTTTCCACTCAATCACTGGGAAATACTTATGTATATTCCCTCATAAGTGTTCTTGGCAGATTGCTAAGATCTGCGTAGGACTCAAAATATTACAACTGGTGTCCTTAATGTTGATCATCCAGTGTAGAAGTATCAGGTGTTCCTATGAGATCTTTGATGCATCTCGTGGCTCTAGACTCGACAAGTGCATATTGGTTATCCTATGCGGAGACTAGGGAGGGGTCTCCTGATTCAATATCAACTAGCTCTAAGAGACAAGTCGATAGTTTACACCGGTTCCCCGTGAGAATGAAACAAGCTCTTTTAAGAGAACTTGAGTGGTTGGAAGGTTTAGTGCAGTGCTTCACTGGGTCCATGACGTCTTGTCTTCAATACCGATGTTACCTTAGTAACAATCAATAGTATATGAATTGAACCCGGTTTCTGCCCTAAGGTTGAATAATTGGAGGGCTATTTCTTTTCACCCTTTCTCATTTCATTTCTTTTTAATTCTTCAACCCCTTCAGTGCTTACCGAGACTTCATCACTAGAACCTTGTTGGGTTTGTTCCAGTCCTAGCTCAATCTCAGTCGGAACTCTTCCCTTTCTCACTTTTCTCCTTTTTTCAATCATTCCTAAGGACTTCTAATCTATCTATTGGATTGTCCCTAGGAAGATCCCTCTGGTTCTGGTGGATCATGAGAACAAATACCTAACCTTACCATCCTTATAACTCCATGCATTAAATTAAAATGGTCGGTCTTTTTGGTATCTTTCCACAATCGCTATATAACCAAATCATTGAAAGTTCTCTCAAAGTGTTTATGATTTAGAAACACATTTTGTTAACACTTCGAGAGTTTTATCATTTTTTCAAATGCTCCCCCTTAACATGTGCTCATAGGTTTAAGATAGAAGATTGCACATGTCGGGGTGAGTTGCACTTTTGAATTGATCTACTCTTAATAGACATATACCCTAGGGACACGTTTACGTTGCTTAGTTAAAGGGATCCATTATCAGCTTTTAGGTGATAACTAGCCCTAATAACTAACTTGAAGTTGTTAACATTCCTTAAAAAGGAAGTTAAGAAGAGCTTCTCGAAACGGTACTTTCTACTTAGATAGATCCTTTCGAATTCAAACGTTTATGTTTCGTCAATTCATGAGTCAATTCTGAGTCATAATCAATTCACGGTTCCTACTTGTTATTGTAAGAACACGCGAAAGACTCTTAGTCACTTGCTCCCCCTCAATATGTGCATAGTGATTGATTCAATTAAAAGGTTATTAAAACTTTGGCACATACGGGAAAGCGAACAATTGAGATCATTTAATCACCATTTATACACTTGCTCCCCCTCAATATGTGCTTTGATTAAAATTCAAAAACTTCAAAATTTTAGCACATACGGGAGCCTTTGAGTCCAAAAACATCACTTTTTAAATCAGATTTCATATTTAAATCACATTCTCTCCCCCGATCATAAAATTTCAAATCTTTTGAGATTTTGTGATCCCAATTGATTTAAATGTTTTTAGAAGAAGCTTTAGAGAAAATGTGATAAAAGTTTTAACCTTTACTGATTTTGAGACACTTTTTGTTTTTCACTGCTGCTGGTGCACAAAGTTTTTAAAGGTGCAGAAATTTTGAGCAAATACACTCCCCCTCAATTAATGACCCGTTTTCAATTTAACGTTTAATTGTCATTAAGTTGAGTGGCAAGGTATTTGTGAAAATTTAAGTCCGATAGCCACCTTGTAAACCACAAAATCTCTCTTGAAGAATCGTAAAAGAAAGAGATTTTGGGATGAAAGAAGACTTCTCTTCTTTTACTAGAAAGGTTGCACTGAAGCGCACAACTTTTCGGAGGTGCATGGATGTAAAGTAATCCATGCCCGGATGAAATTCATCCGTTGTTAGGAACAATCGTCTTAATGGTGTCAAATTGGTGACGCGTTTTCCTCATTTTTTGAAAACCGGGTTGCTATCTGAAGTAATAGCAAACCATCATTTAGGCAAACTATTTTTGGCATTTTCTATTTTTCCGATTTTTATGGTTTTTCTTGATTTTATATTTTTGTATTTTTCTTTTTGTTTTAAAAGAATATGTGAAGGATATGTGAAGTGAATCAATTACTCCTCATTATCTTCCTGAAGACTTTTGAGTGACTCAGGAGTGATACTCTTCATTCCAAGACGTGGGAGAATGAATTGAAATCATTCTCTAGGAAGTGCCTTAGTGAAGATATCGGCCAGCTGAAATTTCGTCCTCACAAAGTAAAGTTCCACGATTCCCTTTTCCACTTGTTCTCTGATGAAATGGTGTCGAATATCGATGTGCTTTGATCTAGAGTGCTGGGCGTTGTTGCAGCAAAGAGCAATGGCACTTTTGTTATCACAGTACATCGGAACTTTGTTGTATACAAACCCATAGTCTGATAATTAAGACCTCATCCAAAGGATTTGAGCATAACAGGATGACATGGCAATGTATTCAGCCTCTGTAGAGGAGATCGATGTACTCATTTGCTTCTTTGACGACCAGCTAACCAGCTTATCTCCTAGAAATTGAGCACCGCCCGAAGTACTTCGACGAGTATCTTGACATCCCGCATGATCAGCATCAGAGTAGGCAGTGAGAGCCATTGCAGTGTCTTTAGGATACCAAAGGCCCATGTGAGTCGTTCCTTGAAGGTACCTGAAGACCTTTTTTACTGCTTCTAAGTGCTTTTTGGTAGGTTTGGATTGGTAACGAGCACACATGCAAACAGCAAATAAGAGATCTGGTCTGCTAGCTGTGAGATACATCAATGATCCGATCATGCTACGATACTTGGTTTGGTCAACTGGTGCCCCTTCAACGTCCTCATCCAGTTTTGTCCTCTCAACCATTGGGGTATCAATAGAGTCACATGATTCAAATCCAAATTTCTTTAGGATTTCACTAGCATACTTGGATTGATTGATGAAGATACCGTGAGGATTTTGAGAGATCTGCAGCCCCAAGAAGAAAGACATTAGCCCCATCATGGACATTTGGAATTCTGTACTCATCTCTTGTGCAAACCGATCACATTCCAATGGATCATGCTCTGGGTGCTTGTTTAAGTCCGTATAGTGCCTTCTTCAAGCGATAGACATGATTTGGGCATTCAGGATCAACAAACCCCTCTGGTTGGCTTACATATACTACTTCCTTTAATTGACCATTAAGAAATGCAGTCTTCACGTCCATCTGGTAGACAATCATGTTTTGACTAGCTGCATTGGCAAGGAAGATTCTGATGGCCTCAATTCTGGCAACTGGTGCGAATGATTCTTCAAAGTCAATGCCTTCTTCTTGTTTGTATCCTTTGGCCACTAGTCGAGCTTTGTTCTTCAGAACTTCACCATATTCGTCAAGCTTCACTTTGAAGATCCATTTGAGGGCGATAATCATAGCACAGTCGGGAGGGGGCACTAATTCCCAAACATCAAGTCGGTCGAATTCATGAATTTCATCCAATGATGTTGTCAATTGGGTGATCGTTTGTCCATTTTCTGATATGCTCATGAAGTTGATGACTGGGAACTGATGTAGCAGTGTTGGAATCTTCTGAAGAGGTTGCTACATTGGATGGATCGGGAGCAAATACGTTAACAAAAGGTTCATCAGGTGGTTGAGCAAATGGATTCACTTCAAATGAATTATCGGATGCTTCTCCTTGAGGCATTGAAGAAGGTTGATCAGTGTGAGCGGTATGACTAGATGATGGAGCATTCTGCCTCAGAGAGATGGAGATGGAAGGCCCATAGGTTGAGGTTCATCATTAGTAGCAGCATCAGGACCCGTTACTGGTTGTTCTGGTTCGACTCTCTGTTGAGGCTCAAAATACTCATCATACATAGGATCAAATAATTTCTTCAAGTCCTCACACGTGGGTGGCACAAAAGGAGCATCAGTGATGGAGGAAGGTACAAGTCCAGAGTTAATTAGTCCAGGAGTCAAAAGGTTAGATGCGGATCCTGAACTGGAGTATCCAGGAGCCGTTTGCTCGGTCAGCTCATCAAACGTGACATGGATAGTTTCCATGATTTGTCGGGTTCTTTTGTTGTAGATTCGATAACCCTTCTTGTTTGGTGTGTAGCCAACAAAAATTCCAATATCAGCTTTTGCCTTGAGCTTTCCCAAATCCTCACTATCGTTGGTTGGGTAACATAATGCACCAAAAACTCGAAGGAAGGAGAGATCGGGTTTTCTCTCGTGCACCAGCTCATAGGGGGTTTTGCTGTGAAGAGGGTGGATCAGTGATCGGTTCTGAGTGTAACAAGCAGTTGCAATTGCCTCTCCCCAGAGGAACATAGGAGCTTTAGAGAAAATCAGCATAGTTCGTGCGGCCTCTACAAGGGTACGGTTTCGTCTTTCAACGACTCTGTTTTGCTGAGGTGTTCGAGGTATACTCCTTTAATGACTAATTCCAAGGTCTTCATAAAACTGAGTAAGTTGCTGATTGACAAACTCAGTTCCGTTATCTGTACGTACGAATCTGACAGTTTTATTGAGTCCAACTTGCAGCTGCTTGATTAGTTTGATGATGATTTCAGGTGTCTCGTCCTTGGATTTAAGGAACTTAACCCATGTAAACCGAGAGTAGTCATCAACGATCACTAACACATATCTCTTTCCAAAGATGTTTTGCACTCTCAAATGACCACATAGATCCATATGAAGGGTATGAAGAACTTCCATAATGGTGTTGATAGTTTTGGGTTTGTGAGATTGCTTCTTGCTTTTGCCAAGCTGGCAAGCGGAACAGAGATGATCTTTTTCATACTTCAACCTGGGCATTCCTCGAACAAGATCTTTACGAGTGAGTTCATTGATGGTACCGAAGTTCAAGTGATTCAAACGACGATGCCACAACCATGACTTGTTTTTGGAAGCCTTAGATAGTAAACAAATTGGTGATGACCGCATCATATCTTCAATGGATATAGTGTAGAGGTTTAAGCCACGTCTGCCTTTCAGAAGATCCACACCATCCAATCTTCTAACATAACAAGTGTGTTTTCTGAAGGCAACCTCTAGATCTGAATCACAAAATTGACCAACAGAGAACAAATTGTGGCCAAGCCCTTCTACATAATATACCCGAAAAATCACGCTGTTGCCAACCACATAGTCTCCATAACCCATTATTGCACCAAAATGATCATTCCCGAATCTAACAGTCCCGATAAACTTTTTCACGAAATTTCTGAGCCGCGAGCGATCCCCAGTCATATGTTTTGAGCAGCCTGAGTCCAAATACCACAGGGCGATTTGTACGACCTGCATTTGGAACCAGACAGATATGGATAACTGGAAAACGTGGATCCCCAATCACAAGTGGGGTCTGATTGGTTAGCATAAGCATTATTAATTGCAACAGAAGAGGAAGGTTCAAAAGTATCTTTAGTCATATCATAACCTGCAGGGGCACTAGACTTATGGTTAACGCATTGAGTATCTATGGGAAAAATCCTGCCAGTTTTCTTCCAAACCCTAAAATTGGAAATCCTAGGAATAGGCAGTTTCGCAAAGGGGCATTGACTTCCTATTGGGAATTTTCTTCCAGCGGGTCTCCAACAATAGCCAACAGTAGAAAACTTCCTTCCTGTTGCTTTCCAAACACGTTTTCCACGTTTATAATACACAGCATGACAAACAGGGGATAATTTGGAAGCATTCAAACATAGCTTAACCTACTCATCATGATTACCAGAAATTAAATAGTCATTACAGATCTCACATGTAGCTTTAGAATTCGAATTAATTACAGTACGCCTAGAGCTAATACTAGAATCAACACGATTCATAACATTCAGATCAGTCTTATTGTTCCTAATATGGTCTTCTACTTCCTTTCCTTGAGCACTCCTAGCTGGCGAAGTCCTAACATTCCTTGTATTTCAATTAGGCTTTGACCCGCTAGCATTAGTGACAACTTTTACTCCTGTAGAATTAATGATTGGAACATTAGATCGTGGTCTTTCTGTATGATTATTGGTATGAGGTGTGTTATGTTCAGATGATGTTAATGGTACACAGAAGGTAACACGCTTGTTCTTATCCTTAGAGGTTGGTTCATGAACCTTATCTCTCATGCAAACAGCTTTGGGGCATGTACCAATGGCATAATCTAAGAGTTCATATGATCTATTGGTGAGATAATAAACATCAAGGACATCATTATCAGCAGGTCACACCATTCTAACCTCTTCAATGACCTCACAAAGCATGTCTAGGCAATCCTTAAGATACCTAAGGTACTCACTATGGACAAGCGCATTATTCCTAAGGGAAGAGGAATAGTTACAGCATCACATGCATTTCTTTTAGATTTACTGGCCATGGGGAGTATTTTCTCTTTCGCCTGAGCCTTTAGATTCTCAATTTCATTTAGCAAAGAAGTTATTTTCTCATTGGTTTTTTCTCGTGAGATCTTGATTGAATCATGTAACTCTTTGTAATGTTGTTTGATCTTTGAGTTTTTGACTTGAAAACAATCATTTTCATATTCGAGGTGTTCGATGATGTTTTGAAGTTGAGAATTTTGAGAATCTAAACATGGAGGTTTCTGAGTATCAATCACATCACATTTATTTGACTTTAATTGGGCAATTTGAACCTTCAGTTTCCGAATCGTGTTAGTGTGAGCTTGAATTTTTTCATCCCATTTGGCTAATTCAAAATATGCATCAAATTCCGGAGCATCCGAAGATATTTTGGCATTTGAATTTTTAATTCTTTCTACTAGAT
Organism: Artemisia annua; assembly: GCA_014162995.1. Classification (NCBI taxonomy): domain Eukaryota; kingdom Viridiplantae; phylum Streptophyta; class Magnoliopsida; order Asterales; family Asteraceae; genus Artemisia; species Artemisia annua. The sequence goes on from LBNU01015642.1 coordinate 63,635, forward strand.
GTTGATATCTTAATTGCAAATTAAGATTGTCAACCTCTAGTTTTGAGAAATGCTTGACCATGTTATCATGATCATCATTTTGAATTTTTTCACGCAATTTTAAATTCTCCCCCTCAAGCTCAACAACACGATTCTGGAAAACATTTAATGCAATAGACATTTCTTGAAATTGAGATGCAGTTAACGAAGAATCAGTAACAGTATAAAACACATCTTGAGCAATGCACATAGCAATTAAATTATCATTCATGATGAGAGCATTCTTTCTCGCAATTTCACTATGTTGAAGATCTATTACAGTTTGTTTTCCTTCAAGTTCTAGATTTTTAAACACATCTTTCATTTCATTAATTTCTGATTTAAGAGACGTTTCCATGCATTTAAAATGTTCTTTGATTTGTTTAAAAAACGGAATGACCTCAGTAAGATAACACTCTTTTGTAACTTCAAATCCCCTTTCACCCTCAGTAATTCCCGTTGGAGTAATTTTCTTTTTACATGTTTTGTCAAAATCAGCAAACATTTGATACAAAACGTACATGCTAATAAGAGGTTTACATTGAGTGGGAAGAGCTATCTGAACTAGGTTCATTGGTGTATTGGGAGGATACACCGTCGGGGTAGCAAACTTGAGGGGAGTGCTCTTAATGACATTCAGCTTTCATTTTTTCAACGTCTAAAGACAAAGATCTGTTTCTGGGGTTAACCTTAGTTCTGGGCACCGAAAACGTCACACTCGATTCTGTTCATAGTAGTTATGGCCTTGGATATTGTAGTAACACCCCAACCCGAAAAGGGGCTAAAAGTATTGACCATTAGTGGGCGTCAAGTCAGAACACCAAGGTGAAACGGAGATACAATAGCAAGTACAAAAACTTACAACGGATTCACAAGGAAACAAGACAAGATACACAAGAATAACAAAAGGGCATCCACAAAACATAAGCCCAAAACAAGACTACTTCGTAAGCATCTCTAGTCGCCAGCAAGTGTCTAATAAGGGTGAAAGTCTTTAAGCCAAAACAAAGCCTTCGTCCAAGTAATCATCTTCCTACTAAACCTGGGCCGAACCTGCGCATGAGAGAAAGAGATGCGCGGCTGAGCTTACCAAGAAGCTCAGTGAACAGATATCGAAGATAGACAAGTAACTGTAAAGTGAACCAGAGGAGAAGGAGAATACAACGATGAATTGTGTATATGGCGATCACAGACGCCCGCGGATCACGAGGTTTGGTAATCCAAGACGAGATGTGTTCCAAGATCAAGTCACAACAAGGGTCAGTCCAAGGTCCGAGTATAAGGTTTTAGCGATATCAAGAGATTCACTCCAAGGTCAAGTATACAAAGGGGTCATGCCAGCGTCAAGCCCATCATGGTCGAGTATAAGCGGTGCAAGGTTCAAAGGTCAAGTATCGCCCAAGGTTCAATGTGTCCAAGCGTCCACGTATCAAGGTTAGAATGACCATCAAGGTCAAGTGTTCAAGCGGTTTCAAGTATGCAAGGGTTAAAACTACTCAGAGGTCAAGTATCCGAAGGGTTGACAACTATCCTAACCGGTCAACCGTATCAAAGGATTAAATACTCAAGCGGTTTGAAAGCTAGTCAAGCCAAGTATCAGGTCGTCAAGTATATAATCCATGAAAATTACCAGAATCTTCAATGTGCAACGATTACCAAGTTTCAAGATTCAGTATTTACACCCCGCAGGCAACAAGCAAGAATCAAGTCAAGATCATCAAGTTAAGTATCCCCAAGATGGAGTGATCAACTCCCAGCAGTGAGGGGTTGCATTCGCACGCAAGCCAGTCACCAAGCTAATTAAACTGTAGTCAAAATCATCAATCAAGATGGCCCGTAGCCCAAGCAAGTATCAAGACAAGACAAATCAGGATGCATCCACTAACGCCGGCCTTAGGCCAAGCGTAATACATAATCCATAGCAGCAAGTTCCGAAGTACACAAGAATCAGCGACGGCGCTGGACAATCTCTCCGGCCGAACGCTAGAGTATAGCATTGGTGCATCATACCTATGGTCTGTGGCTACTCCCACAACAAGTAGCTCCTGGGTAAAATACTGAAGGCGTCAAGTAGTCCAACGTCCAATACCCAAGTACATGTGTCAGTCAAGGATTAAAGGTTCAACATCAAGTTTTCAATATTAAGTGTCAAGGTCAAAAGCCATATCAAGTGTCAATAGTCAAAGCGAAGTCAACCCAAATGGATGTAGGAGTAGCTTAACCATGGGTCAAGGGAAGGGGTTCAAAGTCCAAGGTTCCCGGCCACACGCGGTTCATTATTCCAATTTCCGCCAAAGTCTCATAGTTCAAAATCAAAGTCATCAATGGAGAAGTTTCAAATCAAAAGATCCATTTATAGGCTTCCATCCTTTGTTTAGAACAGTGTTCATAATCAAGCCCATTTAGAAGATTAGTCTTAAGTGAAGTTATAAAATGATTTCTCCTTTAAATGTTTCCATGTCATAACTTTAAGAAAAGAGATTTTACCTCCCGTTATATATATCCCAAGAGTATCCAAGTCCCACTAAGGTTCAACGGTTAAGGTCACAAGTGTATCAAGACAAGGTTATTTCAAGGTTCAAGAATCATAGTGTAAGTTCCAAGCAAGGTTCAGTTTTAAAAGAATCATAGCAAGGTTCAATAATCAAGGGAATATAACAAGGTTAAATAATCAAGAGAATATAACAAGATTCAAGATATCAAAGGAAGAGGAAAGACAAGAGTGTATGAGAAACCTGTAGATAGGTCAGAAAGTCTGTACCTTAGTCCGAATGCACAAGCAAGATTAATAAATAACGAGAGAAAAGAATCACTCCTGCTTCACCGAACCTAGAAGAGAAGGGACACGAATTAAGAAGAGTCTGGTTCGCGTAAGTTACCTCTTTTAGTTATCTTTCCATTTTTAGCAGCTTTCCAAAAATAGTAACTTCTTATTTTAGGTAACTTTCCATATTTAGTAGCTTCCCAATTTAAGTAGTTTGAGCATTTTAGAAGACTTTCTATTTTTAGTAGGTTTCCTTATTTAGAAGGTTTCCATAAATAGCAAGTTTCCATAATTAGCAGATTTCCCTATTGGGCAAGTTTCCGAATGTTAACATATTCTTTTAGGTTGGTATTATCATATTATCAAGTTCTCATGTTCATAATTATCAAGAATCCCGTTTTGGAAAGGTTTTGTGAAATTAGGGTTTCATAGAATCACCGAACATGTTTTAGGGTTAAAAGCGTCAATTTCACAAGTTATGGAGTCACATATGATCACATACTCATATAATACATCAACTTAAGTCAAGAAAGTCAAATAAGCCAATATTACACTTCGCACCCTCAAGTTTACCAAGTTTCCATTTAAATCCCTTAATTATCTCATTTACATATTTAAGCCCTTAATCACAATAATAATCACATAAGCCACATAGTTATACAAGATGACATAAACAACCCCTCAAGATTAATTTAAGTCGACACATGCATCGTTTATCATATTTACATATTTAGTCCTTCTAGTTACCATATTTACAATTTAATCCTTCTAGTTATCAAGTTAACACATAAACCACATAGTTAATCCAATAATCACATAAGCCCACCAAGTGTCACAAAATTACCAATTAGGCCAAGCATGTACTCCATTTAGTCAACCCAACATTTAAGAACACACTCCAAGTGAAACATGCATTAGGGCACCAAACCATCAAAATAACACATTAAACATATATGTGACACATGCATATAAAATGACTAGTTTTATAAAAGAATTTAGCCCACTAAATGAATTTTTCAAACGTATCAGAAGCCCAAAATAAAAATCACCAAAATTCTCACAGAAGCACATATGTCTTGAGAGTCTACATGAATTTTTCCAGATTTTATTTTTAAGTGTAGTGAAAAATCGTTTTCCCAGACCTACCCAGAAAATTTACTGCACAAACATGCAGAAAGTTTGCACTTAACATAACCATTTAAACACCTTGGAAAAATCCCCAAAAATTCCATAAGGTCAAACATAACCCAAATATAACTCCTGTAAAAGGAGAGCTTCTAATTCCTTCTGGTTTAGAGATGAAAAATCATAAACCACGACTGAAAATAATTTCTGAAATCACAGTTTTGGCATACCATCACATAAAATTCAAAAACACAACCAAATCAACCTCAATCACATCCAAACCAATTGGAACACTTAATTTGGACCTTAAAATGAGTTTAAAAACAAAAATTATGAACTACCCATTTACCAAACTTATTTGATGATGCATACATATTCAGCTAACAAATCTGTCCCATATCACAAAGACATAAACCCTAATTTCTTTACCCCTTCTAATCCAATAATTAACCAAATAATTATCTAATTCATATCATATCATCATTATAAACATGTTATCATCATCAAACATCAAAAATCATCAAGGTAATCAAAGTTTATCAATTCTCTCATAAAGATTATCATGGGTCGGTTATATGCATAGTTTATGTATATCAATTTGTAGCTCTTTCATCTTTGCGTGTAATGATATTCAAGATAAAAGGAACACAAGGAATTAATCAAGAGGGCAAGAAAAATACCAAACCCTTCAAGGGTTTATGTAGGTTTCGAATGGGACAAACAAACACCAAGGATGCCTCCAAAAGCCTCCAAATGATCACCAATGTCCACCAAATGCTTCCACGAACACGTACAATTAATTACCAAGGATCAAGGAACAAGAATTTTGGACGGTGGTGTGATGGTGGGTCGTTGGTATGAAGAGGAGGAAGAAGGGAGTTTTATTTTTTTTAGGTCTAGACTTATTTTAGGATGTAGATAATCAAATTAATGAGATAATCAATATTTACCAAATTTTTAGGGCATTTCCCCCTTAAGGCCGGTCCTTATAGTCAAGATAGGAACAAAGTTTTGACTTTTATTTATCAAATAATATTTAGGTTATGTTGTGGTATTTACTTTGTAAGTTGTGTACAAGTTTTGGAGGTTTTCGGACCCGTTAGGTCACATAACGTGCAATATTTATCTCTTAATCCAAATTTCGTATTCTTGAGTTCTTATAATATTGTAGTAGCTCAAATAACATTTACTTGAAGTTACAAGTTCATATTTGTGGTTGTACGATAACCGTTTTTTATTTAGGGCTTGTTTGGTGAACGTACTTAATTCTTCAAAATTTCAAAATGGAGGGTATTTTAGTAATTTAATCACGTCAAGAAAATGTGGGTTTTACATATTGACACAATTTTCAATGCTCTTGGGATCCTTCATTTTACTCTCAAGTCTTTTCCTATTTTCATATTCAATTTCATCAATCTCTATTACGCACATCAGGTGGGGCCTGATTGGGCTTAAGCATCACATTAAAATGATATAAGGCAGGTTGAGAGGCACTAACGCTCCAAAGAAAATTAGTTTTAGGCACTCCTGTATCCTTATTACTATGTTCATCACGAAGCTTAATGTGCTTTTGTATCATTTGAGCAGTTTGAATGGTTTGGCCTTGTGTGTACAATTTATTTTCAAGTTTGTTCTTTAAGGCCTTTAAGTTGGAAAAATCGTTTAAGAGTTTGTCTTTTTTACTTTGAAAATCTAACTTTAGTGTGGTGACACTATTTTGAATCTCCTGTTTTTGTTTAACAGTTTGATCGATTTGATTTTGCAAAGATTTTATTTCCATTCTTAACTCTTCTTCCTTTAAATTCCTTTCGGTAATATAAGTACACATTTGCCAATCCATTTTCTGCTCATGTTTGGTTAACTCAAATTTCGCACGTTGTTGATACATGTTCACCTGATCTTTAAGAATATTAATCCTAGTGGTCAAGGTATCATCAGGTATAACAGCAGTGTATTCATCATATTCACCAATTTCATTATCAACAGAGGAGTCATCACTTGGTAAAGCAGTCTCGACATTTTGTTTCAAATATTGCTCATATGGGACAACATTGCTATTACCCATATCAGCAGGATCTGAATCAATAATTTCAATGTGTTTTACTTCGTTATGAGTCCTTTGTTGGTGTATCACATTATCAACATGTGTATCGACAGATGCTCTACTAGGTTCATCAGATTCTTTATTGTTATCCATATGTTGTTGTTTTGAGAGAACATTATTGTTTTTCAAATCAACATCATCTGGCACAACAGTACTAGTTTGATGAACCTCATCGAGTATTGTTGGAATAGCACTTGTTTCATATGAGTCATACAATTTGAGTACCTTAGAAATGATGGATGATTTGGAAGATCCCGATTGGTGTGGCGATGAGACTGCAGATGTAAGCTTAGCCATGAAGATGGTTTGGGCAGTAGGTTCATCATCAACATCAGAATCAAAGGCATCACAGTCTTCAGCCTGGAAGATGTTATGGTCGTTGAGAGCAAGATCCTGGACTGGTTGGTCATCCACATCAGCATCAAAAGAATTCCCTTCATCACCCGCAAGAAAGAGCAGTTGTTCCTCATCCAACATAACCCCATTCTCTTGGGCTTGCATCAACAGCATCTTCTCTTTAAAATAGTCTGAGTTATGAGGACGTTTTGGCTGAGTACAGTTTCTTGCAATATGACCTAACCCACCAAAGTTGTAGCACTTGATCTGTCTTCCTTGTCCCTGATTGATATTCCCCATCCTATTCTGAACATTTCCTCGGACATTTTGTCTTCCTTGTACCACAATACGCCCATCTTCCACAACAGCAAGATTACGTGGGTTAGATGAGGTCCTTAGTTGGTTGTTGGTTTGAGGAAGAGTATTCCTGAAGTGTTGACCAGCAGAGAGACTTGGTTGGAGAGATCATCAATCCTTTTGTCAATGTGAGAATTACCAGAGTCTTGTGGATTAGCCTTGACATTTAGAGATGATTGACCAAGGGAAGACTGATTCTGTGTTGCTTGGGTATTAGGATGATTGATTGAATCAACTGATGATTGGTTTAGTCCATGAACACTGGAGATTAGAGCAAGAGGATCATTTGAGAGATGAAATTTCTCTCTCAGCTGACGATCATACATGGCATGTTTCTCATGTTGTTGTAGATAAGCATAGAGTTGTTCATAGTTGGTGTTTCTGAGTCCTTTGTTTAACTTCACAGCTGTGACAAACCGATCCCATTCTGGTGACATATTGTTGACAAACTTTGAGTTGAGTTGGATGTTGGGCATTGTCATTCTGATCATCCTCATGTCATTCACAAGCTTATGGAACCTGACATAGTAGTCATTAATGCTCTCACCTTGATTCATTTTGAAGTGCTCGAATTCATCATACAATTAAGACTCACGATCTTCCTTTGTAAGTTCTGAACCAGCTAGCAACATTTTGACATTGTCCAAAACAGCTTTGGCCTCAGTGTTGAAGTTAATCAGTTTGTAAATGTCCTTGGGTAACCCTTGTATCACAATGTTGGAAGCACGAATATCAGCATCATAGCGTTTTTTTCTGCTTTATTAAGATCATTGTAATTACGAGGTCTGTCAATTCCAAAGGTGACTGATCCATCTTCACTTGTGGAGATGACATCCCTGGTAGTACCCATTTGAAATGGCCCTTCATCTATCGATCTCAGAATATTCTCCCCATTTTCTTTGCCCTGACAATACAGACGAATTCTTTGTGACCATGACTCATAGTCAGTTCTGTCTAGCATAGGAGGTCGAGTGTCAGACCTAGCAGCTTGGATATCGTCAATAGATATTACAGTAGTCATGATGACAATGTCTTAAACAGGATTTTACAACACACGTGACTTAAACCGAGAAATCGATTCTTTCCCGGGATTTTACTAAAGTCAACTAGGAAAACCGCTAAGATAAACTAACCGCTAGCAGGTAACCGCTGAGAAAGAAAACCGCTGATATCAGACCGCTGACAATAGTAATCGCTGACAGAGTAACCGCTAGTATAGTAACCGCTGATTATGAAAACCGCTGGAGAAACTAACCGCTGGAACACAAAGGACAGACCGAAGTAACCGCTGAAATAGTACGAAATACAGCGTTATGTTCGCTGACCAGATGTACTAACCGCTGGACACAAACCGCTATAATCCTAACTTAATCGCTGACAAGAACACTTTAACGAGGAGAAAACCGCTGCCAAGAAAAATGTCCAAACGTATTCGTACACTTCACAAATGTGATATCTATCCAAACCAACTGTTAAACTAGATGAATCTAACCCCTATAATCCAAGAAGTACAAGAAAGAACACAAGAATTACCACGAACAAGCTCAAATGTAAGAAAAACCTTCCTAAACTAATAAAGACCAAAACAAACCATACACCACAAGTCCTATGATCCCTAGGATGTAACCATGGCTCTTGATACCAATTGTAGGATACTAGATAAGCACATAACACATGTAGAACCTTGTGGTTTGGTTCGTTATCAAGAAAGAATGAAAGAAAGAAAGAATTGTAGAGAGAGAAAGTAGAGAGAGAAAGAAGATGGAACCTAGAGAGAAAACCAAAAAACAAGAAAATAGATTATGAGAGGTTCAACCCTCTCCAAGGATGTGCAGGGCTTTTATATGTACAAGGTTTTGCCACTACGGGGTGTGGATCAGGCATACAGTGGGTAAAGACCCGTCCTTCTTCCACGGATACTAACTACTTCTAAACTACGTTCTACTAACTATTATAAATACTACGAGCTAAACAATGCTTAATCGTATTTGGGGTGACCGAATCTTTTTTGTGAAAAATCGTATTCCTAACAAAAACTACTCTATTTTAGGTATAAGGGTTGAGGGATGATTCTTTTTGTATTTTTGTATTTTATGAAAGCAAGTAAAATCTCGGATATTTGGAAGAGTGGGCGGAATTAGTTGCTAGTCAACTAACCCAAATAACTACAATTGCAATTAAAATAAAATAACAAGAAAAGTAAATTGGTTGTGAAACTTATATGGAGAAAAGTGTGTTTACTTAGATTTCCTTACTCCCTAGCTATCTTTTACCGGTTAATTGGTTTGTTACAATTGTATGGATGACGGGTTGTATTCCTTTAAACCATTCGTAGGGCCATGTACGATCTTCCCTAACTCTATAAGCTCCTACTTCACTCTATGTCGAGCCGACTACTAGCTCCTAACATGAGATCACTAGAATTCACTTATGCATTAAATACAACCATATAATCATGTTACACATCCGATTCATGTTTCTTAAGATGGTCAAGCAAGTTACCATATAGGAGGTTAGCCAGTTTTCTTAAGCCTAACATCGACATCACCCACCCACAACAATCCATAACAAACCAACAACAAGTAATCAATAGCTAGGTTTCATTAGATCTAAGCAATGACATCAACGTTAGCTCTGTCAACCTCAATACCACTCTTGGAAATCTTATAGCCGAGGACAATGCCCTCTTTGACCATAAAATGACTCTTCTCCCAATTTAGACAAAGATTGGTGTCTTCACACCGTTTTAGCATGTTTTCTAAATTGGATAGACATGTTTGGAATGAATCCCCAATGACCGAAAAGTCATCCATAAAGACCTCCATTGTTTTCCCGATCATGTCGGAGAATATGGCCATCATACACCTTTGGAACATGCCAGGAGCATTACATAAGCCAAAAGGCATACGTTTATAAGCAAAGGTTCCATAGGGCCATGTGAAGGTAGTCTTTTCTTGATCTTGTGGATCAATGGGGATTTGAAAGTAACCCGAGAAACCGTCAAGGAAACAATAGTACTCGTTTCCCGCTAATCTCTCAAGCATCTGATCCATGAAGGGTAGAGGAAAGTGGTCTTTACGAGAGGCGCCATTTAACTTACGATAGTCAATGCACACACGCCATCCCGTAACCAATCGAGTTGGAATCAACTCATTTTCATCATTTGTGACAACAGTTATGCCACCCTTTTTTGGAACACAGTGAATATGACTAACCCAAGGACTATCAGAGATCGGATAAATCAATCCAGCATCAAGAAGTTTGAGAACCTCTTGTTTGATAACATCGTGGATTTTTGGATTCACCCGTCTTTGATGTTGGATTGCCGTTTTAAAGTCATCCTCCATTATAATCTTGTGAGTACAAAATTTAGGGTTGATACCCTTTATGTCGGAGAGTTTCCAAGAAATGGCTTGCTTGTGTGACTTTAAGACCTTTATGAGAGCAGTCTTTTCCTCATCACTTAAATCTTTAGCAATAATGACGGGTAATTTATCATCACCCTCCAAAAATGCATATTCAAGATGAGGTGGCAAGTCTTTGAGTTCGACCTCAGGAAATTCTTCAGTTTTCTCAACTGATTTTATTTCCTCTTTATGAAGTTCTATGGGAGGGAGTGGAGGAGAATTGTCCTGATTCAACAATTTCTCAAGAAGAAGAATATCTCCCTCCAGATCAATCTCATTGTTATCAATTCCCTCTGGAACTGAATCACTTTTGAGAAACGCCTCGACCTCTTCCAAAAGGAAATCACTTCCCTCAAACGGAGTGAGAGAAGGGGAAGAGTCAGAAATGATAGGTTGAGAAGATGTGGTAGGATCCCCACTCACAGAATTATGAGAATAACCAAGAAATTCTTGAGAGTACTCCTCTGAAGCAATATCAATGATATCTATTCGGTTAACCGATTCAGAATCATAATTTGAGGAGTACCTCGAAGTTTGATCGAGGTTAAAGGTGACAGCTTCATTACCAACACATAATGTGATTTCTTGCTCAAATACATCAATGAGAGCACGGCCCGTTCTCCGGAATCCTCTTCCAACAATGAGAGGAACCCTTTGATCAGCATCGAAATCAACAACCACAAAGTCAGCTGGGAAATCGAACTTTCCTACTTTCACAAACACGTCCTTAGCAATGCCAAGAGGACGAGATATTGAACGATCAGCAAGCTCTAGAGTCATGCATGTAGGAGTAAGTTCCGAAAGAGAAAGTTTCTTCCATACTGAATGAGGCATCAGGTTGATGCTTGCACCAAGATCGGCCAAGGCATAGCATTCAACCATTCCCGGAAAAATACAAGGTATGAGAAATTTTCCAGGATCTCCAAGCTTTTCAGAAAGCTTTTTTAATAGAACTGCTGAGCAGTTCTTGTTCAGTGGAGTTTTTGCCATTTCAAACAGTTTTTCCTTGTTGTTTAACAAGTGTTTGATTGTTGATGCAAACTTGGGCATCATAATGATAGCATCCGCAAAGCTTATGTCAAAATGAAAATCTTGAAAGATTTGAAAGAATTTNAAGGTATGAGAAATTTTCCAGGATCTCCAAGCTTTTCAGAAAGCTTTTTTAATAGAACTGCTGAGCAGTTCTTGTTCAGTGGAGTTTTTGCCATTTCAAACAGTTTTTCCTTGTTGTTTAACAAGTGTTTGATTGTTGATGCAAACTTGGGCATCATAATGATAGCATCCGCAAAGCTTATGTCAAAATGAAAATCTTGAAAGATTTGAAAGAATTTATCCATTTGATGACTAGCTTTTTCGCGGAGCTTTCGCTCATTTAAACGTGATGGGTAAGGAATAGAAGGTTTGGATTTAAGGGTTTCAACTGGGATTTCATGTGGTTCAAAAGCGACTCCTGGTTTAGGTTTGGGTTTCGGGACAACTTGAGGGTGGACGTCGTCGGTACCTCCGTTATTAGTAGGAAGTACCTTGTCCTTAGTAGCCTCAGGTTCACTTTCCACTACCTTGGGAGAAGAAGAAGAAGAGGTAGTAGGAATCATGGGTCCATCATATGAAACACCACTTCGGGTTTTGATCGCCTTCATATCGCCCCTCGGATTAGCGACCGTGTTGCTAGGTAAAGTACCTGAGCCCGAGGGTCGATCATTTAAAGACTTTTTAAGTTCAGTGATCTGGCTGACCAACAACCTGTTTGTTTCTTCCTGAGTTTTCATGAATTTCTTCAACAACTCATCAGATGATGGTTGTGGAGCTGGGAGAATGGCTTGAGTTTGATTACGGAAATTTTGGACTCGGTTATTTTGATTATAACCTTAATGTTGAAAATTCCCTTGATTTGGATTACCATTTCCCTGAAAATGATTTCCTTGGTTGAAATTGTTTCTGTTAAAGTTTCCTTGATTTTGGAAACCTTGATTTTGTCCAGCATTGAAATTCCCTTGGTTTTGATAACCTTGGTTCATTCGAGGTTGGTTTTGGTTCCGGTTTTGCAAATTCTGGTTTTGGTTGAAATCAGGTGGACCTAGGTAGTTATTAGCACGGTAACTTGGTTCTATTTGAGGACAGTACTTATTACCTCCCTGATTTGAAGTACCGGCTATAACATTAGCTTCAAAAGGACTACCATCGGTGGCAGTACAGTTGTAGTATGCATGAGGGCGACCACAAGTAACACAGACTTCCACTTTCTTCACTTCAGCATGTGAAGGAGTTTGTGTGAAAGTGACTTTCTATTGATTTGAGAGAACCAAAGCTTGAATAGCATCCGTGAGTTTGTCAATCTTAGCATCGGTGCTAGAAGGACTTACGGGAGATGAAGTAGAAGGACCAGCACTCACTTGGGAACTATACGGCTTAGTTCGTGCAGTGCGGACCTTAGACTTATTTTTAATGATCGCTAAAGCTTCTTTAGTGGTTTTGCTCAAAAAATTACCTCCAACGGAGGCATTGAGAGAATCTTGGTCAGATTGGCTCACACCATTGTAGAAAGTGTCGATTTGCATCAACTCGATGAAACCATGATGAGAACATTTACGAAGCAATTCTTTGAAACGATCCCACGCGTCACTAAACGATTATCAAATCTTTGTGTGAATCTGATGATTTCATTTTTAAGACTTGTCGTTCTGGACGGGGGAAAGAATTCGTTCACAAATTTGGTAACTAAATCCTCCCATGTTTCAATTGAACGAGGTGGTTGTTTTTCCAGCCAAATCCGGGCTGACCCCTCGAGAGAAAATGGGAATAGAAGAAGTTTGATTGCTTCAGAAGGGACATTCTTGTATTTGATGGTAGATGTGATCTTATTAAACCATCGAATGTGAGCGTGAGGATCATCCCTCTCAAAACCATAGAATTGACTTGAGGTTACAAGATTCAGTAACCCGGTTTTGAGCTCAAAATTATCAGCCACGATAGCTGGGACAACAATGGCATCTCCATAGCCCTCAATGGGAGCTTGGAGAAGCTCATTCATGGGACGGTCTTCTGTCATGATGACAGGGATTTTGGGGACAACACGTATCTCAGATACGACTGATGGAGCAGAACGTCTATGACATCTACGAGGTATGTTTACAAGCTCACGAAAAGGGCTCGATGACCTAGAAGAACGAGTGCGCATGCACTAAGACGAGTCTAAGAATCGTTTAGAATGATGGAAACTTAGAAAAGGTAAGAAGAATCTTTTTGGGTTTTTTGTGTTCATTGAAAACTGGTTTAAAATGTTTTTGGTTATCGATCCGTCAAACGAATTAACTTCACGATAATTTTGGTTTTTTATATGAAAATAAGAGAATATGGACAAAGATGGTAAATATACAATGGGTGTATATTCAACAATCAATGATACTTCAAATTCGTTGAACGCAGCACACCTCCCCGGCAGCGGCGGGCTCCAAACAGTCAACTTAAATTAACCAAAGATATTGGTCAAATAAAGTCAAACAACTTGAAGACAACTAACCAAGGATTATGGTGTTTCCCCGGATTTTTTAATCCCAACGAGGTGTGAAATCTGTAATAAGAGGAATTTGTGATCGGGTGATATTGAACAAGAAAAGGGTGTGAGTGATTAAACTAATGAATTATAAAAGAAAATACCTTAAACAAGCTATAAGAACAAGTACGTGAAAGCAAATTACTTAAAAACTAAAAACGTGTACGTTTAATTTAAATTTACGTAAACATACAAAATAAAACGTGAATTCTGTCTAATATAAATACCACGGATGTGAAAATTATATTTTTGGAATCCTAATAATAAAAGAAAATTATTGGAAAATTAAAATTATTTTTAGACTATTTAATTATTTATTATTAATTAATAAGTATTTTTAACTATTTAAAAATAAAATATAAGAAAATACGAAATTATCCTAGAAAATGAATTTTATCTTTGAAAAATCTAGAATAATCTAAAACTTATTTAAAAATGAAATTATATTTTTTACACTTTTTTTCTATTTATTATTAATTAATTACTATTTAATTATTTTTTAAACTAATTTAAATTATAATAAATAATAGATGACCAGTGAAAATTATAAAACTTTTTCTAAAAATATTATATAAGTGCAGGAACCTAGGAAAATATAAAAATGGAAAGTGCTTAATGAAAAAGCTAAAAATAAGCCAAATGGCTTAAATACAAGCAATCACTTATTTTAAAAATTGATTTTGTTGATTTTTTTTCTTATACAACTATATTTATACACTGAAATTAAGGAACTTTAATAAAGACAACTTTTCAGAAGCTTGAAAATAAACCCTGTGAGAGCTTAATAGCTTAGCAGATGAGCTTTTTGGCTCAAATATGGATTTCAAGCTTAAATAAGCTCACAACAAGCTAACAAGCTGGAACCAAAGGTGAAATAAGCTGGGACAAGTTAAAGACAATGAAAACAAGCTAAAAGAACCAAATAAGCACACTGATAAGCTTAAATAAGCAAATAAGCAAATCCAAATCTCTAGCCAAACAAGACTGCAAGACTTTTTGAAGGCAAATTCAGCCTATAAAATAAGCTAAAAAGCCAAATATAAGCCTAGGAATAGCAAGTTGGGCTGGTGGGTTTTCCAAAAAGCCAAAACTCTTTGAGTGGGACCCACTACAGAGCTTATGAGAAGCTTATGAAAAAGCTTGTATACACTGAGGATTCAGTGTACACAGAGAAATGGGACAAAATGAAAAGCTAAAGCTAGCTTATCAAATAAGCTTGAAATTGCACAATAAGCACTGAACTTTTGAGATTGGTGGATTAGCTTTAGAAAAATACAAAGTACACAAGCTAGGTCCAAGTGGTGAGCTTTTTATGAGCTTAATGAAAATACTCAATTACACTAATGACTTAGTGTAGTGAGTTGTTTTGAGAAAACATTAAGAACATGATAAGCAGTTAAAATAAGCAAGAAATGGAAATATAAGCACATAAACAGCAAACTAGCCAGAAGGGCTTCACAAAGCAACAAGGTTTACACACTGATGCGTGGTTTTGTAACTTTACAACAGGTTTTACCTCTCGAGGGATCTCAAGAGGCTTACAACCCCACCAGGCAGTGTACCTGACCGATGTAGTATAGGATAGTGGTAAGTACGGGGGATTGATCATTCTCTCACAGGGAATAGTGTTCGTTAGGATAGAAAAGCTAATCTAATTGGTCTAAAGGTGGAAGGAAGATTCTTTTTGTATTTTAATATTTTTTAGAAAGCAAGTAAAATCTCAGTTTTTAAAGGAAGGGCGGAATTAGTTGCTAGTCAACTAACCCAAGTTTACTACTTTTGCAAATTAAAATAAAATAAATATCTAAACTATTGTGGTTGTGAAAACAATATGGAGAAAATTGTGTTTACTTAGATTTCATTACTCCCTAACTATCTTTTACCGGTTAATTGATATGTGTGTTACTTGTGTGGATGAAGGGTGTATTCCTAATAACTCATGGAGTGGCATACATATCTCTCCAATTCTATGAGCTCTTATCTCGCCCTATGCCATGCACGGCACAACCATAGGGGTTGTAAACAGTGGCTCATGCGTTAAATACTACCTTAATAGCCTAGTATGCCTCGACTACATGTTTCCCAAGACGTTCAAGCACGTTACCATAAAGGAGGTTGGCCAGTTTTCTTGAGCCTAACATCGATGAAACAATCATCCCAACAAACAACAACACACACCAATTAACCAATAATTAATAGTTAGGTTTCATTAGATCTAAGCAAACACTAGAGAATTTAGCTACTCATGTTAATTGAAAGACAAGCAAGATAGATAGACAACCAACACATAGACATATTGATTGAATTAAAGTGAAGACTTATCTTTAATTAAGCACTAGGGTTCCAAGGGTTGGAAACCCTAAAAGTCACAGAAAATTCGTCTTTAGGGTTTGCCCTAAAAGTTCTCCACAAAGTTCCACACATAATGAATGAAAATTTGGAAAATATATATAGAAAATAAGTTCGGACGGCGTCAGCTTATAGGGCCTGACGCCGTCAGCTCGCCGCCATTAGGGTTCTCGGATGGCCTAGATCCATTTGGGACGTGGTCAGCTTGTAAAACTCTCTGGGCCGTCTCTCTTTAACTTAACACGTGACGGCCTACATCTTCTAACACCTGACGCCGTCAGGTGTAAATTCTTGAAATCTTTCTGGCCTGTCGTTTGATAATTGAATTCCAATCTTTTGTCATCCTTACTGACGGCGTCACCTTGTGACTCCTGACGCCGTCAGGTTGTAATTTCTAGCTTCTTTGAGACTTTGTCGTTTTCTTTACTTTTATGCTCCAAAAACGTCCGAATATGCATGTTTTCCAGAATTCCTCTCAAAAGTACCTAAAATGACAAAAGGAACGATTTAGGGCAATATTTGATCACATTTATACGAATTAGGGCTTAAATGACCCCCTAAAAGCGTAACACTTTTCGTCTCATCAAATACCCTTACACTTGAGATTTGCTTGTCCTCAAGCAAATGAGCTTTTATTCCAATCAAAATATGAGTTAGAGGTCATTTAACACGAATATAAAAGTAATTACAACAAATAGTTATTCGACCTTAATCATAATAAGCACGGAAATCATACACTAGCACCTCACAAATAGTGTTTGGATTCTCACATCTCTCAAATGTCATAAAGTTTAAATCTCATAAATGGAAACGGAAAATAACACTCACTACCTGTCATAGCAAATAGATTACCATAGGCTTAGGAAAGGATCAATTACTCCTCCACTAGGCGTAAGCACCTAAGATAGACTATCAAAGAGGTCTTTCCAAAGGGTTGTAACGTAAGGTGTAAGGATATGACAAACACGATTTGGTTGGAATAAGGGGTATTTAGTGGTGGCGAGTTAATTATCATGATCAAATACATGCACTCTACATCGTTGCTTAAGTCAAGACTCGACTCAATCTTAGTCTAAAAATGAAATAACAAAACTAAAAAGGAACATAAAAGGAAACGGGATGGTAGTCCGTATGTTTTTCTTCTTTCTTTTTCATATTTTTTTGTATTTTTCTTGATTTTTTGATTTTTTTTTCATACATTCTTGCCCTACCATCCAAAATAATAGTCTATTGAAGATGAGCAACCAAATTTTATTATCCCAAAAGGTCAAAGGCTGAAACCTAATAATGAGATCAAGAGAAAATTAACCAGTTAAATAAAAAACAAACTTACTATGAATTTGACTTTTTAGATAAAACACATAATTTGACTTGTATGAGATTTGATTGATTCGTACTTACTGAAAATGAAGTTTTAGGCTAATGTGAGACCAAAATAAGCTATATTACCAACTTATGTAGTGATTTGATGAAAGCTAGAACCTAAAATCCTAACAGTTAACTAAACATGTGAGATCAAGAGAGATTTTGACTTTTTGACAAAAGACCAATGGTTTTTATGGTTTACCTGACCTAAAATGTTCTAGTGTGACATGTTTGAACCAATTTCAACAACCAAAACAACTTCTGAGACCAAAACCTCAGCAATTCCAAACACACCCTTTAAGTATTTGCTGAATTTAAGATTTGCAGCCCTAAAAAGGGTGGTTCAGCCCCTTAAAAAATCTAAAAATTAAAATTAAAATACCACTAAGTAAACAATATATAAGAGTACATTATCCCAGAATTTTATTAGATTTGGTTGAAAATTGAAGAAATGAAAATTCAAAAACTTTTTCTGCTGTTTGGAATTTTTTTGACTTTTTCTTTTTATGAACTAAGTTGACTTTTTTGAGATTAGATTGCTTCTAATATACTGAAAAGGAGATAATAAGCTAAAATGAGATTATAAAAAGCTATGTTAACAACTTTGGAACCGATTTGGAGGATTATTGATCTTAAAATGCTAACAGTTAACTAAAAGGATGAGATTAAAGAACTTTTTGACTTTTTAACAAATAAGGACTAAGTTTTATACTATAACTGACCTAAAGGAACCTAATGTGACATGGTTCAACAAATAACAACAGCAAAAACTCACTCTGTACCAAAGAAATTAGATTATCCAAACACCCCTTTAATATGATGAAAATGTGATTTTCAATACAAATCAGTGATTTAGACCATAATTCCACTTCCCAAGGT
>LBNU01015642.1:82114-104726 GCA_014162995.1 Artemisia annua
CTAAAATGAGACTATAAAAAGCTATGTTAACAACTTTGGAACTGATTTGGAGGATTATTGATCTTAAAATGCTAACAGTTAACTAAAAGGATGAGATTAAAGAACTTTTTGACTTTTTAACAAATAAGGACTAAGTTTTATACTATAACTGACCTAAAGGAACCTAATGTGACATGGTTCAACAAATAACAACAGCAAAAACTCACTCTGTACCAAAGAAATTAGATTATCCAAACACCCCTTTAATATGATGAAAATGTGATTTTCAATACAAATCAGTGATTTAGACCATAATTCCACTTCCCAAGGTTCTTATATGATGTAATAATCTGATCTTAACATAGAAACACAGGAATGATTAACCATAAATCAACAATTCCACAAACCTTAATATGCATCAGTTATGAGACAAGGATATGAAATTTGATCCAATAGTTATCAAGACTATATCCCAAATACCAATTTAACTCTAATATGCTATAAGTATCACTAATTAACACAGATAAGCAGATAATAGACTAAGCCACAATACTATTGCAAAAATCTAAAAAGTGCTTATAATTGATCCGGTATGCATCCATAACCCAGAACAAAGTATACCACTGACCTAACACCTCCCTTGAGGTTCTAATCCCATGGCAATCCAATATATACCATGCTCCAATGCTCCTTCTTCCTTTTATACTGATTTTTAATGTTCTACTAATTATTCTTGTAGTTTTGAGTAATTTCTAATATTTTGAGTACCAACTGATTTCACTGCTAATAATTGTTTTAAAACTTATCTATAAGCTCAGTTGAGCTTATGGAACTGTATATAGTGGCTTTAAACAAGCATAAGGCTCAAATGATAATTTGAGTTAAAAATGCTAAATTGGAACTTCACAAGAGAAACTGGAAATTGATATTAAGAAAACTTCTATTGCATTAAAAACACTGAGATTGCACATCTAGAACTAAGTTTACAAAATAAAATTGGATTTTTAGCTAAGTCGACATGAAAATTTAACTATGTAAAACTACATATCTTTCTACTCTGCTCCTTCCTCAGTATATATTATTGTTTTGGGCTCCCAGGTGTCTTCTAAGATTTTCCCACTTCTATTCTTGGCCAATGGATCTCTGGAAATCATCCAAGCCATCAAAACTACTTTTGGCGCCAAAAAAGTCCTTGGTGATATTTTCAGGTTGAGTGTAGGGTGAAGAAACAATAAATGTTTCTTGGACTTTTTGGTGAGCTGGTGAGACCAGGAGGAGAGTAGGTTATGAGCTGGTAGCCAGGTGGTGGCAAAACCAGGGAGGTGTATGGTGGTATTGTTTTGGTGGAGTGTTTAGGGAGAAGATGCATCAAATGCATCTTGTATGTATATGTTGGTGGATGGGATGAGCTGGTGAGTAGAGTAGGTGAGGTGGTGGAGGCAGGTGGCAAAAACGACCTGGTTTTGAGTTGTAGTGGTGGAGGAGGTGAGGGAGCAGTGATGGTGGTGTTTGACTGGGGTCAAACCCAGTTATAAATAACGGGGTGTGTTTGTTTTGGGTCTGTGTTGGGCCTGGGTGTGATGGGCCTAAAATAGACAAAGGGTGTGGGTTGGGTTTATAATAGTGGGTTAGGTTTTATTAATAAAAGGGTTAAGGTTTAGGGTCCGGTTTGGTTAGTGTTTTAAACAAGGACCATTTTTGTAACTTATGCAAAGTTGAGGGGGTGAACTTGTAACTTCCCAAAAGTTATCCAAGGGGTGAAAATTTTCAAGTGTGAATAGTACAAGGGTTATGGATGTAAATTTCTATTTTTAATACCCATGGACTATTTTTGCCATTTTGGAAACTTGAGGGACCAATCTTGCCATTTGTGCAAACTTGAACTTCAAGGGTATAAATTTTCATTCCTTGATTCCTGGCGGACTGTTGTCGACTTTTCTTCAAAATAAATCAACCAGGGACCATTTCTGACAATCTTTGAAAGTTCAGGGACTGAAACTGCCAATTATGCAAACTTTACTCGCTTTTCATTTGTTTTCAATCCTTTTGTACCTGTAACATGTAAAAACACAATCCAATGATATTTTCTATATTTTGAGGCATTTCTGAGTGCTTTTAAATGTTTTTTACAGTTTAGACGGGACAAAAATGATGAGTATTTACACACTCATCACTTGACTTGGTCCTCAAGTTCCATGATCCTACGGTCAGAAGTGCTTCGATTATTCGAAGGCAAAGATATTGCCTTGACCCTTTTGTTCAAATCACGGGGATCATTCCAACTTTCGTTGTCATAGAGAGCAAGATCTTCTATGAGTTCTCATGATTGTTCCGCACGAAGATCACGTAGCTTGCCACCGGCCGCTTCGTCAATGGTTTGCCTCATGGGGATATTGATATGGTCATAGAAGATTTGGACTTGGAGCCAAAGATCTATGCCATGGTGAAGGACTTTTTGGAGTAAGTCCTTGAATCGAGTCCATGCCTCGTAGAGGGTTTCGCCTTGACGTTGTTGGAACATCAAGATTTCATTCCTTAGCTTAGTGGTTCTCCCCGGTGGGAAAAATTGAGCAAGGAAGCGAGTGGTGAGATCATCCCAAAAGGTGATGGATCCTGCAGGTAGACGTTCTAGCCATTGACTAGCTTGGTCTCGCAAAGAGAATTGGAAGAGACGAAATCGAGTCGTCTCTCGAGTGGTAACATCAAGGTCCATGGAATCTACGATTTTAAGAAAGTCCTTGAGATGTTGATTTGGATCTTCGGAACGAAGTCCATGGAATGCACATCCGCTTTGCACCAACCGGATGGTGTCGGATTGCAAGGGAGACACATTGGCTCCTTGGGTGAGCTCAATGGTGTTTCGATAGCCTTGGTGGCTAGGACGGGAGTACTCTCCTAAAGTGCGGGCTCTAGGAGGTGGGTTTGGTTGGGGTATGTTTTGTTGTGGTGGGTTGTTGGGATCAAGGATATTACTACCTTCCATGATGTCGGATGATAATGGTTACGAACAAAGGAACGAAGAAAAAGATAGACTAAAGAAAACCTAGAAAAATGAAATAAAAATCTCACTAGAACGGAGACTAATGAGTAGACCTAAGTAAAAATAAATTTCAACCTAAGCAATAACTATTCCCCGGAAACGGCGCCAAAAACTTGATGCGTGGGTTTCGCAACCTTCGCAGTAGGTTTTACCTCTCGAGGGATCTCGAGAAGCTTGCATCCCCACCAGGCAGTGTACCTGACCGATGTAGTATAGTGAAGTGGCAAGTACCGGGGGATTGATCGTTCTCTCGGGGCATAGTGTCGTTAGGATTGAAAACTACTATAGTTTAGGTCTAAGGGTTGAGGGATGATTCTTTTTGTATTTTTGTATTTTATGAAAGCAAGTAAAATCTTGGGTATTTGGAAGAGTGGGCGGAATTAGTTTCTAGTCAACTAACCCAAATGATTACAATTACAATTAAAATAAAATAACAAGAAAAGTAAATTGGTTGTGAAACTTATATGGAGAAAAGTGTGTTTACTTAGATTTCCTTACTCCCTAGCTATCTTTTACCGGTTAATTGGTTTGTTACAATTGTGTGGATGACGGGTTGTATTCCTTTAAACCATTCATAGGGCCGTGTACGATCTTCCCTAACTCTATAAGCTCCTACTTCACTCTATGTCAAGCCGACTACTAGCTCCTAACATGAGATCACTAGAATTCACTTATGCATTAAATACAACCATATAATCGTAGTACACATCCGATTCATGTTTCTTAAGACGGTGAAGCAAGTTACCATATAGGAGAAACCTAGCAAACACAAGTAATCAATAGCTAGGTTTCATTAGATCTAAGCAAACACAAGAGAAACCTAGCCTAGCATGTTAAAGTAAAGACAAGCATAAGATATAATCAAGCAACACATAGACATATTGATTGATTTGAATGAAGACTTATCTTTAATTAAGCATGGGTGAATCAAGGGTGGAAAACCCTTGAAAATACAATAAAATCCAACCTAGGGTTTATCCCTAAAGTTCTCCCATAAGTTACACACCTAATGAATGAAAATTAGAAAACTATATATAGATTTTACAATCTGACGGCGTCACGTTATAGCATGTGACGCCGTCACCTCGCCGCCAAAACCCTTCTCGGATTGCTCAGATCCATTCTTGACGTCGTCCCCTTCTAATTGGCTCTGGGCCGTCTCTCTTAAGAATATAATGTGACGGCCTACGTCACAAAGCGTGACGCTGTCACATGTTAAATCGTCAAAACTCTCTGGGGGTCTCGTGTAATCTCATATCCACCTCTTTGTCAAAGCGTGACGCCGTCACCTCGTAAAGCGTGACGCCGTTAGGTACAATTTCCAGCATGATTTTGGGACTTTGTCGTTTTCTTCACTTTTATGCTCCAAAAACGTCCAAAATAACTTCTTTTCCAGATTTTCTCTCCAAAGTACCTAAAATGACAAAAGAAACGATTTAAGGCAATATTTGATCAAATAATTACGGATGAGGGCTTAAATAACCCCCTAAAAGTGTAACACTTTTCGCCTCATCAATCTCTGATTCTCACCTTCTAAACCAACAATTTGACCATGACAAAGTCAACAACCACCACTCCACCATCACGACCCGTTAGGAGAACCGCCCGTATAAGTGTAAAACCATTTTGTTGCAACACTACCATCAATCTAAGCTCCTCATCTTCGGATGAATCACCACTTATCATCTCCTCACCCATCTAAGATGAAAACTTCTTAAATCTTGCAACTCCCACACCATCACCAAAGTTCAATTATGTCATCACCACTCCACTACCAACTAAGACCCCCATTGATCGAAGTCCACCACCGGCTCCAACTCAACCATCCAAGTCTCCATCACCACCCAAATCACCTAAGCTTGAACCAATGGAGCTATTTGGTACTCCACCAACATCACCACATCCATTTCTAGAGGACCTTGATGATCTTCCATCGAGATCAACAAATCCGCCACCATTGCTTTCGTTTGGCTCAATTGAACGAATGGCACATGAACAAACACAGGCATTCTTTGAGCCCAATGTACCGTTTGAACAAGAACCACCACCACAAGAACAACCACCATCACAACCAAAACCATTGTTGTTTCACCCTCTCTTTAAAGACATCCATGAACCTCTCTATAGAGAAGCCCACTTTGAACAACATGAACCACCACAACCTCAAGTGTCATGACTGGCCTCAAACGGTCAGCCCAAAGTCAACCACGGATGTGGTCAAGATGGTCAAACGGCTTGTGCCAGTTCTTCCGAGGAATACAGTGTTTTCCCAGGTCGTTATGTCCCAGCGAGGTGTGAATGGTAGTTGAAAACGAATTGTGATCGAGTGAATTTGAATGGGCAAGAGATTGGATGATTATACTAAGAAAATATAATTGAAAATGACTAAGATAAGCAATATTAACAAACACGTAAAACCAAATTATCTAAAAACGTTTTAAAACTGAAAAACGTATGTTTAAATCATAAATAACGTAAACGTACAAAATAAAACGTGAATTTTAAGTTATACTAATCCTACAAATTTTTGTAAAAGTCTAATATGCTAATAAGAGGCAAGGAAAAATATTAATGAAATAAGCAGATAATAAGCAAGACTAAGACGGATAAGCTATATAGCCAAAACAATGTGCACTACAAATATATGACTAAATATGTCCTAACAAGAAACTATCACTAGAACAGTTGGTAACGAAGAAAGTGTTTGTGTCTGCTTGTGTTCCCTGAGGTCAGGGATTCGAATCTGGTGCACCATTTTTTTGTAAACTTTTTTTTATTATTATTTTCAATCTTCTTTTTGCAAAATACTAAACTCCAGTTTTCGAACAACTTTTGAAAAGCACTTTTTATTGAAAAGCTTTTAACAAGCTTATACAAGCTGAAAAAAACTACAGATTCAAGGTGTTATGCCCATGTGAGTTTTTTAGAAACCATAAGCTAACCAGAATGAGCTTTTAAGCTAAAGCCCAGGCAAGCATACACTAACATAACCTCAAGCAAACTAGAACAAGATTATAACAACAATTAACAACTAAGATTCAAACAGATTATAACAACAAAAGGGAATTATTAACAACTAACAAGCTAAAAAGAAGCTAATAAAAGCTATCCTAAGGGTGAACTAGTGGGAACAAGCAAAGGGAAACTTAAGGAAAACCTAAATAAGCACTATTGGGGACAGATAAAAGCTCCAAATAAGCAAAAAGAAACTAAGGGCTGAAGAAAAAAATGGACTACAGGGCTAATATGGAGGCATGAAAAGCTGTAAAAGAATCTAAAAAACAAACAAAAAAAAGCATTAAGTCAACAAGCTACCTGTTACTAACCATGCCAAATTTTAGGTATTGTTAATTAAAAGACAAGCAAAAGATATAATCAACCAACACATAGACATATTGATTGAATTGAAGTGAAGACTTATCTTTAATTAATCATGAGGGTTCCAAGGGTTGGAAACCCTAAAAGGTACGGGAAATTCGACTTTAGGGTTTGCCCTAAAAGTTCTCCACAAAGTTCCCCCACTAATGAATGAAAATTAGAAAACTATATATAGATTTTACACTCTGACGGCGTCAGGTTATAAGGGCTGACGCCGTCAGCTCGCCGCCAATAGGTATCTCGGATGGCCTAGATCCACTTCTGACGCCATCACCTTATAAACTCTTCTGGGCCGTCACTTTTTAACTTTACTCCTGACGGCCTACTTTTCCCAACACCTGACGGCGTCAGGTGTTAATTCCTCTGGCCCGTCATTTGAAAATTGGATTCCACTCTTTTGTCAAGGCTTTCTGACGGCGTCACCTTGTGACTTCTGACGCCGTCAGGTTGTAAATCTTCAACTTTTGAGACTTTGTCGTTTTCTTCACTTTTATGCTCCAAAAACGTCCGAATATGCATGTTTTCCAGAATTCCTCTCGAAAGTACCTAAAATGACAAAAGGAACGATTTAGGGCAATATTTGATCACATTTATACGAATTAGGGATTAAATGACCCCCTAAAAGCGTAACACTTTTCGTCTCATCAATAAGCAAGACTAAAACGGATAAGCAATATAGCCAAAACAATGTGCACTATAAATATTAGACTAAATATGTCCTAACAAGAAACTATCACTAGAACAGTTGGAAACGAGGAAAGTGTTTGTGTCTTCTTGTGTTCCCTAAGGTCAGGGATTCGAATCTGGTGCACCATTTTTTGTAAACTTTTTTTTATTATTTTTTTTTCAATCTTCTTTTTGCAAAATACTAAACTCCAGTTTTCGAACAACTTTTGAAAAGCACTTTTTATTGAAAAGCTTTTAACAAGCTTATACAAGCTGAAAAAAACTACAGATTCAAGGTTTTATGCCCAAGTAAGTTTTTTAGAAACGATAAGCTAACCAGAATGAGCACTTAAGCTAAAGCCCAAGCAAGCATACACTAACACAACCTCAAGCAAACTAGAACTAGCTTATAACAACAATTAACAACTAATATTCAAACAGAATTACAAAATCAAACAACTCATATGCATAGCAGTTTACTTAAAAGCTAAAAAGGGAATTATTAACAGCTAACAAGCTAAAAAAGAAGCTAATAAAAGCTATCCTATGGGTGAACTAGTGGGAACAAGCAAAGGGAAACTTAAGGAAAACCTAAATAAGCAATATTGGGGACAGAATAAGCAGTCCAAATAAGCAAAAAGAAACTAGGGGCTGCAGAAAAGAATGGACTAGAGGGCTAATATGGAGACATGAAAAGCTGTAAAAAAAATCTAAAAAATAAAAACAAAAAATAGCATTAAGTCAACAAGCTACCAGATACTAACCATGCCAAACTTTAGGTAAAACGGGCTTATAACAAAGAAATGAAAAATCAAAAACTTTTTTGCTGTTTGGGCTCTTTTTTGACAGCAAATCAGTTGGGAAAATGGGTCAAAAGTGGGTTTTTGACTTGTAAGAGTATAACTATGCTCTAACCTATTTAAGTCTAAGGAGAACTAACAATAACAACAATAAAGTTCTAGACTATAATCTACGCTAACTATTATATGAAAACAGTTTCTAAGGAGCTTTATTGGAAAACATGCCAAAGCACTTTAAAACTCTTGGAAAATGGAAAACTTTGATTGAAAGCTACTAAACACCATCAAATAGAACTGATCTAATTACAAAAGTGGTCAAAAAACTAGTTCTAACTAAAAAAACGGCTCATGCCAAACATTCCTTTTCAGGGACTGTTTGAACCTTATTGAATGAAAATGCAGATTTTAAGTTATGACTTGAAAGAAGAGTGTTCAAATAAGTAAAATAAGCATGATTAAGCAGTATTAAACTCTTAAAAAGCTGCAAAGATAGGCTATAGGCTAAATTACAATATTTTTGGATTTTTTTTTTTTGGGATTTTTTTAAAACTTAATGAAAATGATTGAAAACAGTTTTAAGGAAAGTAAAAACTCACAACAAGCTTTGTGAGTTTATACCAGCTTGTAGTAACAGTGATAAGAGCTTATAAAAGGAAACTTGAGATTCTAAGCAACGTGAAAACTGAAAATACTTGACAATAACAAAAAGAAAACTGAAACTTGATTAAAACTTAATAGTAAATTACAATACTGAAAGCTGAAATCTTAATAGGCTAAAAAGACATTTAAAAATTACACTAAGATTAAAAAACTACTCCTACTACTAAAATCTGCTCTCACTAACTAACTGCTCGTCTTCTTTGCTTCTTTCTTTATTTATACTCTTCAATACTGGTCCTTGGCACTTTCCCATTTCTTTTCTAAGCCGATGGATGAGTTAGTTTTAATCTTGGCCGTTTGTTCCATGGGTATAAGCAATTGGGGAGTTTATCTTGTGGCAGGGGGACAAAGATGTCGGGAGTGCAGGGGTGGTTTTTTTTGTCTGGTTTTGGCGGGCAACAAAGGGAGGAAGGAGGAGTTGCCCTGGTTCAACAATTGTCGACCCTGGTTATACAACCAGAGGGTGGGATTGGTTTGGGGTAAGGATTGGGCCAATGGGTTGTTGGGTTATAAAATGGGATGGGCTTGATGGGAGTTATAAGGTGTAATGGTTATAATTGTTGGGTTAGCAATATTACAAAGGGTCCGTTTGGTTTAGTGAATAAATACGCACAAGGACCAAATTTGTAATTTGCTGAAAGTTGAGGGGTGAATGTTGCCATCTTTCCACAGTTATCCCAAGGACCACAAATGTCATTTCTTGATTCCTGGGGGACTGTTTTTGACTTTTCTTCAAATTAAATCTTCCAGGGACCAATTCTGACATTTTTTGAAAGTTAGGGACCGATTTTGCCATTTCTGCAAACTTTGCTCATTTTTTGTCTGTTTTCAATCCTTTTGTACCTGAAACACATAAAAACACAATCCAAGGATATTTGCAGTATTATCTGGTATATTTGTGTGTTTTCAGTTGTTTTTACAGTTTGGATAGGTATAAAATGATGAGTATTTACACACCCATCATGTCACAACCACAATTCCAATCCCAATCCCAACACTTTGAGTCCTTCTTTCCCTCCTATGAGGAAATTGAGGCGTCATTATAGAACAACCCTCCAAACTCCTATGAGGAGATCAACGATCGCCTTGACAACCTCTATGCTTTCAATTGCATGGTGGATAATCATCTCCATCAAGCAATGGAGTTTCAAACCACCTTGCTCTCCTCCGTTGCTAACCCAACCTCTACTCAAGAAACCGCCACCATTCCACAACCACAACCATCATCAAATGATCCTATCCTACCCAATCCTCGCCATGGTTGCTCACAATGTGAGCGGGCGGCAAAAATAAGTGGGATCATAAAAATCATGCTTCACCAAGTCCAAGATGAAACCCGCTTTGCTCTACAACACATTCTTGAACGTTTGGATGCTCTTTCCCACCCAAACCAATCCTAGAGCGTACTATGGAGGCTTTTCCCCATTTAAGAATTTGTTGGGTGACTTCCTTTTATAGAAGTAGGATTTTTATTTTTTTGAGTTATTTTTCTTTTCTATTTTTTATTGTGATTTGTATTTTTAGAAGTAGGACGGTACCTTTCATTTCTTGTCTTTGACTTTTGAAAAGTCAAAATTTTACTTGAAATGACATCTTTTCTTCTATCTTGTTTGCATTATTGGTTGATCATATATGAGCTGTGATTGTGATATGGTTGCTTATATTCTCATAACTTGTTGTGGTTACACGATTTATCGTGTTTCATTATCGCCAACTAACTCCTTTTGTTGTAGGTTCAAAATCCATGTTTCCTAACTTGGCACTCCATTTAGGGGGAGTATTGTCCAAGGGGAGCATTTGACTTGCATTATTCCGCTACGCAACTCTTCTTTTTGTTTCGACAAAAAGGGGGAGAAAACATATTTAAACTTACAATGATTTTCATCAATTGAGTAAAACAAGTTTAAATACAAACTTTTAAAGACTTGACACTAGAATTAGTGATTTGCTTAAAAATAAAGTTTATGTTTTGTCCTCAATAAAAAGGGGGAGATTGTTAATACAAATATCGTCTAAAAAATGTTATTTATATTTTACGATCTTTGCTCAGTTTTGTTAACGACAAAGTGTAAACTTTAGTTTTTAGCAAAACATGATTATAGTTTAAGTCTTGCATAACTAGACTTTATTTTATATAAACATTTGCTACATTTACATTTCATATTAAACATAACATTTTCATATTTCTAAATATAGAAAATGTAACATGACATCATGGCATGCATCATGAGCATTTATGGAAAGATTTCTAAATCTAAAAGTTGACTTTCCATAAGATCTCTTACACATTTTGAAAAGATTCTTACTCAAACAATTGTGTGTTGACTTGAAGGATCTTGATTTGACATTGCTAGATATGAAAAGATTTATTGAAGCTTTTGACTGTCAGACCTAGCGGATCCCTGGAGATACAAGGNCGCTACGCAACTCTTCTTTTTGTTTCGACAAAAAGGGGGAGAAAACATATTTAAACTTACAATGATTTTCATCAATTGAGTAAAACAAGTTTAAATACAAACTTTTAAAGACTTGACACTAGAATTAGTGATTTGCTTAAAAATAAAGTTTATGTTTTGTCCTCAATAAAAAGGGGGAGATTGTTAATACAAATATCGTCTAAAAAATGTTATTTATATTTTACGATCTTTGCTCAGTTTTGTTAACGACAAAGTGTAAACTTTAGTTTTTAGCAAAACATGATTATAGTTTAAGTCTTGCATAACTAGACTTTATTTTATATAAACATTTGCTACATTTACATTTCATATTAAACATAACATTTTCATATTTCTAAATATAGAAAATGTAACATGACATCATGGCATGCATCATGAGCATTTATGGAAAGATTTCTAAATCTAAAAGTTGACTTTCCATAAGATCTCTTACACATTTTGAAAAGATTCTTACTCAAACAATTGTGTGTTGACTTGAAGGATCTTGATTTGACATTGCTAGATATGAAAAGATTTATTGAAGCTTTTGACTGTCAGACCTAGCGGATCCCTGGAGATACAAGGGCGGAACCCTTGTTTTGGTTCCGCCGGATCCGCCAGCCTGCTGGCTTGGTTGGCTATAAATAGCAAGCCACTTTCAAGAAATCCTTCATCTTTTCTCATTATAATTTACGCATACATTCTCATTACATTCATCCTAACTCATTAACATTTCATTTGTGTGAGATCTTTTGTAGCAAAGAAGATCACAAGTTCATACCAAAAGTTACAAGTCTCAACATAACGTTGCAAGTCTTGTTAGCTTAGTTTTGTGTAAACTAGTGAGGTTTATACATCAATTCATTGTGTACTTTCAGTAGTGATCGTTTAGTATTTAGGCCTTAAAATACATAGTGTGACGGGAGTGGTTGTACCTTTGTAAAAGAACTCGACATCTAGCTTTGTGTCGGTAATCTTGTGTAAGCGACGTGTAAGGTTTTCTCCGCCGGTGAAAGGAGCTTGTTGACTAGTGAAAGAAACTCTCGAGTTGGATACTTGGGCCGTGGAGTAGAGCAAGGAAAAAGAGTCCTTGTAGCCGAACCACGATAAACTATCATGTTGTGGTTTGATCGTTTCTTTCTTTATTCTTGCATATTACATATTGTCTTTTAGTTTAGATCTTTGATTACACGTAAAGTTTTAAAAGATAATCAAGTTAAAAACCTGTAAACTATTCAACGCCCTTATAGTTTTCCACATAGGTAACTTCGCGTGGGGTCCAAGATTATTATATTCTGGAATATTCGTACACCGCCATAGTGATACAGCATATCACAGATCTTCATACAGCGTATGTTGTCTTCTTATCTTCTGGTGAAGTCATTGAGGTTGATACAACATATTTAGTTGTCTTCATACGGCATATCAGGACTAATACAAGTCAGATCTTCATGTTGACCAAAGTTTCATATACGGCGTATCCAATAATTGGATACAACTTATTTTTCAAAAGTCAGGCAATGGTCTTCATAATCGTCCAAGTCTTGGTATACATCGTATCCATCTAGAATAATATGGCGTATTCTTTGTCAATTCAGTAGACTTTTCTAACTTGATCCATTTTGCTCAATTTACGTCCATAATAGCTAACTTTCACCAACTGCTTGTAAATAATTGAAATATAAACATTTAAGCGATTAAGTACCAATTCTTATACATAATTATATAAAACAAGCAATATACATAGGATAAATGATGGTAATAATATGCACTTATTTGATGTCATCAATAGGTCAACAAGTTCATTTTGTTCAGGCATTGATCAAACAAGTCTATGCAAGACCAATGATACAAGATGCCTACTTGGGGGGGGGGGGAATGTTGGTAAGCGATCACTAACTAGACAACCTTGGTTAGTATCCAACCGAAAGAGACGTAGAGATGAGTCTTTAAGCGGACCACTACCCAACCAAATATGATACCAAAACTTAGTATTACATATGTTCCTACTTTTTTTCTTAAAGATAATAGGAAAATTAATGCCCAAGCTTTGTAGATCAAAATTAAGGCTATCAATGTGAAACCAAGTACCCAACTTTGAGTTGAGAGGAAAAATGTTGTTGGTGGTTAAGTGGCCCTGAATTGAACGGATTACCTTAAACCAAAGAGCATAATCCTCATTGTGAAAATGCCACCACCATTCAGCTAGCAAAGCTAGATTAGATGACCTCAAGCTACCTATGCCAAGACCACCAGTATGTTTAGAGGAGATAACTTTGTCCCAAGCTATCTAAGAGAACTTGTTCTCTTCCAAGGATCCACCCCAGAAGATTTTTCTATGAATACTTTCTAATTGATGAATGATCTTTTTAGTAGATTTGAATGTGGAGAATTAGTAGACACCAAGGATTATAGAACGGATTTAATGAGTGTTAAATGACCAATAAATGAGAAAGCCTTTGATTTCCATTTAGAGAGCCTTTTGTGGAATCTAACAACTAAGTTATTCCAAGACATTGTGGCTCCAATGAGTAGGCCTAAGTAAGTGCAAGGAAATTAGGATGGTTGACAAACCTAAGGTGTTGGCAATAAAGTTAACCTCAAGATCGGTCACTCGAATTCCATAAATCTTGCTTTTATGAAAGTTGACTTTTAACCCAGACGGTAAATGGAAGCAAGTGAGGATTCTTGAGAGGTTTTTGGCATTAGAAAGTGTAACACCCTAGGCAAATCTCACATCGGTTGTGGCTTGGAGTGATGCTTGGATATAAGTAACATCTTGTCGTTACTAGACACAACGTGTTTTGTGGTCTACTGCGAGTGGGGTTCTTAGGAACTGGCAGTTAAACGTGCTCATGTGAGAGTAGCACTGGTATGGTGACCTGCCGGGAGGTCTCACATGAGGGCCACAAAGCAAAGCCGTGAACCTGCGGGCAAAGCAGACAATATTGTGGTCTGAGTAGGCGGGATGTTATAAGTGATATCAGAGCCACTCCAGAGCCGTTCAGGATGGTGGAGCAAACCTCATCGAGGACAATGAGTCCCTAAGGGGGGGGGGTGATTGTAACACCCTAGAAAATCCCACATCGGCTGTGGCTTGGAGTGATGCCGGGTATATAAGTAATATCTTGGCATTACTAGACACAACGCGTTTTGTGGTCTACTGCGAGTGGGGTTATTAGGAACTGGCGATTGAGTGTGCTCATGTGAGAGTAGCACTGGTATGGTGACCTGCCGGGAAGTCTCACATGAGGGCCACAAAGCAAAGTCGTGAACCTGCGGGCAAAGC
This sequence comes from Artemisia annua, assembly GCA_014162995.1. Taxonomy (NCBI): domain Eukaryota; kingdom Viridiplantae; phylum Streptophyta; class Magnoliopsida; order Asterales; family Asteraceae; genus Artemisia; species Artemisia annua. The sequence continues at coordinate 96,362 of LBNU01015642.1, forward strand.
GGACAATATTGTGGTCTGAGTAGGCGGGATGTTACAGAAAGTGACCAATCACCCATGATAAAAGTATCATCCGCAAACTGAATGTGGGATATGGGGATCTTGTCCTTTCCAACTTTGACTCCAATGAAGACATTATCATTTGGAGTTTCAAGTAGGATCACATTTATTGCTTCAATCGCAAGAATGAAAGTAATGGAGATAATGGGTCTCCTTGCCTAAGACCTCTTCAAACTTTAAATTCCCGTGTGGTAGACCCATTTTACGAGAATTGATGTGTATGCCGAGTTGAGATAAGAAAGAAACCAATTGTTCCATTTTGGACTAAAACCCATTTGCACCATTATAAACCAAGAAGGACCAGTTAAGAAATCAAAAGTTGTTTCAAATTCAACTTAGATGACGACCTTTGATGTATGCCATTTGAACTTCTCCTACAACCGATTATATTACAAAGGCTACTACGAAGATTATATTACAAGGGCTATTACAAACACTATTACAAGAGCAAGGTGATTAGCAAGAACCTTAGCAATGATTTTACATCGGCACCCAATTAGATTAATGGGTCTAAAATCACCAATGACCGACGAGTCATCAATCTTGGAGATAAAGGTGATAAATAAGGAGTTGCGACTTCTTGAAATGTGAGCATTTGTTCATACATCCTTCCGGCACAACACACGGGCTTTCAGTTCTCATTACTAACAAAATTAGACTATTAGGCTGCCCACAATGGGCCTGAATAATATCGGTCGAGGAGGTGGACGACCGATTTGAATATCGGTCGAGTCCATAGTGAGGGAAAAAAAGCATATCGGTCGTTGGACGATTTTTGTGACTATCGGTTGAGTATTCGACCGATTATGAAGCAAACAAAACTCACACAATTCCACTTTTCTTGCATTTAATTATTCGACCGTTTGAAGAAAAAAACTACTGTTGGTATATTTAAAAGAAAAAACTCTTTTTTTTCAAAAAAAGTTACAACTTTTCATCCTATAAATAACAACATCAAACCCACTTGCAAACACAATTCAACCAAATTCTCATCAATATTCACAATGTCAAAGAAAAACACTCCACAATAAAAAAAAACCGACGATCCCGACTAGCCCAAAATTCACCGAATTTGAATTTCTCTCCACAAAACAACTTTGAATTAACAGGCCTAACACCACCACAACAACAGGGTATTCAGTTTCGTCCACCCGCTTTTGAATACTCATCACGGCTACCACAACCTAATCCAAAAGAAAACCCGTTTTACGTTAATAAACCATTTGTCCCACCACAACTTCCAAACACGGATTATGACCAAGAACCAAGTGGGTCGTCGTATCGGCCTAACATGGATTTCTTGGAATGTTCCCAACCGTATCAAGATTATTCTCCGGTTCGTAGTACTAATCTTGATATGAATTTGGATGATTGGTGAGACTATTCGAGTCAACAATACTCTAACTATCCGAGTCAAGATGCTTCGATGGGGCAAGGTTCGGGCCACGGCTCGTACCACGGTTCCTTGCCCGTTGATGATGATGACGATGACGATGAGACGGAGACATCACCCATCAAACCAAGGAAGGCTTCGCATGGTGCTGGAAAAGCGAAGGCCAAAGGCAAAGAACCCCAACCACCTAAAAAGTTCGAAGCATGGTCAAAAAAGTAAGAGACCTCGCTTTGTAAAGTTTTCATTTTTATTTATGAAAATGACAAAAAAGGAAATTGTATGAACCGGCACAAATTTTGGGAGTTGGTGATAGGGCACTTTAGAAGAGAAACTGGTTCTGAGCGGACATACGACTCGATCATGTCCAAATAGAAGACAAGGTTCGTGGTAGGGTTGCGAATTTTTGTGCTTTATGGATAATGTCCAGTATACTCATGGAAGTGGCGAGAATGATGCAGACGATAAAGAGAAAGCTCTTCGGAGTATCATGTGCGTTACGGTCATGAATTTAATTTGTTGGAGTGTTGGAAATCTTGCGTCTTAAGACACAAATCAAGGCACGCTACTAATTAGATTACTAGTTTTTAATAATTGTTGTCATGTTTTATTAGTTTAAGTTTTTAATTTAGTATTGCAATGTTTCAATTTCGTATCATTTTTAGTTTATGTTTATGTAACGTTTAGGTTTTTATTAATGAAATTTAAATTATGTTAAAAATGTTTTTTTTTTCTTTCTTTTTTTTTAATATAGGTCACCACTGTGACACTTTGGTGAATATGAGTTGAGGAGAGAGAAAGCTAAGGTTGCAGCTGAAAAAATGATGCAATATAGGTCACCACTGTTCCTAGCCTTAGTTAACAAAAATAATAAACTACACGTTAACAAAATAATAAATAGTACTCCATCCGTCCCATATTAAGTGTCCAGTTACATCATGCATATAGTTTTAGAAAATTCCACTAACTACACTCTCCACTAATCAAATATCATTTTTACTCACTAAAGTCTCTTCTCGTTGGTTGAAATAGAATATGGACACTTAAATTGAGACATCCAAAGATTCCATTGTGAACACTTAATATGAGACGGAAGGAGTAATTAAAGATTAACAAGTAACTAGCTGAAAAGACAATTAAACCCCTACATTCAAAAAGTCAAAATACCTATCTACTGTACTTTTATCAGCTAACACCATCCAACTGTCTTTCACTTTTCCAACTGAATCCAATTCTTCACGCGCCTTTCCTTATGCGTGGATCTGTCAACTCTCACCCACCAATTACCTTTCAACAACTTTCCTAACAAACATACAAACTAATTTATTTATTTATTTATTTTATTTATTATTAGAATTTATTTTCTCAAAAAAAAAAAAAAAAAAAAAAAAAAACCCTAATTTTTCATATTGATCGCACACATTCCTTACAGGTATTAACTATATAATCAATACCTCAATTTTTTATAAATTTGTATTAATGTATGTATATGTGTATGTATTCTTATAAGTTGTTCAGATCCAGCACTTTTTTTTACTTTGTTAATTATGTTTAATTTATGGTTTAATTGTGGTTATAATGGTAATTGATTGTTTAATTGAGTGATTTTTTGTTTGTGATTTGACAATGTGTGATTAACAATTGACCAAAATGTGGAAAAGTTAAGGGCTTAATGATCATATGGTGAAAAAGCTGTTCGATTTTTGTGTCGGGTTACGTTCTTATGTTTTCATTTTTTTTTATGCGTTAAATGATTATGTGCTAGTTAGCTTTGATTACGTTGGATGTAAGATGTATGCAGCTAATTTAAGATAAATTAGAATAATGCTAAGTTAGTTAACCGCACATTTGTATCGAGCCTGCTGGTTTCCTTTTATGTACGTGAACGCAAACCTGTGCAAATGATAGTGTTTTTTTCCGCCGTTTCTTATGTTTTATGAAGAGTATGGAAGGGATGGCATCTTGGTTAGTAATATGAATAGAAATAGAGTTTCTATCAGCTAAACTAGCTCTTGTTACTGTTTTAATAAAAAGTACTCGAAAGTATTAAGAAATTGAAGTGATATATTTGCGCTATATACTAATTGTCATTTGTCAACAAGTTGATAATCTATGTATTGATATTCTCCTTTTCATATTGAACATTGAATAGTTAGGACTCAGCGTAATCGAGTTCTGAAGTTTTGACGAGATAACATCGCAGGAAGGGTCTGTTTGAGCATTATGGACATGGATGATAAACTTGCTGCTAAAGGTGAGAACTTGAGGTTTCGAATTTTTGTCATGTGTTTTTAGGAACTTAAACTATTGCAACTTATTATTGCTAAGTTAATTTGCTTAAGTATGTTGGTAAGTAAGATTGAGCTGTTATATAGTGTACTGAATTATATCGTCAAATTAAGTACTTAATTTACTTTTTGAAGACTCGTGGTAAAAGTTGAGATATCTATCTCTATTAACTGTTCTGACTATTTGATAACGGTTTGAAAGGCAGACTGAAGCACCCACCATCTATTACAGAGTACCATACTGTTGAAAGTTCCCAGAAACTTGACCTTCTTATACCCGGTTCATTTTAAACGGCTGAACCATAGGTTTGATAGTCTTACTTTAAAGTGCTTAAAACGTTTGATCCTAATTCTATAAAAGCTAAACTTTACCATAAAAGGTTGAACTCCACACTATCACTATTCACTGCATCAACAGAAGACAGCATCAATCAATGGTCATCCCCATTACAGTTAACAATGTTTAGTAATGAGAGAATTTTTACATACAAGACAAGAAATTAAGGACATGGGTAAACATGGCATGGCCTAAGAGTCCTCTCGCTAAATAACGGCATACCGCATAATGTGATCGTTGTGACATTTCAAAAGATTTACATCTAAAGATTCTTTCCATCACAACTAGGTGTCTGTAGACCGTAGTCCTCTGCTTATGATCATCACGAGATTCATAGAATTAGCAAGTTGCTTTATAGGATGAGGACTATCATACAATATACAGTGCCCTCAAGATTAATTTATTCTTGCTATATTCGTATAGCTCGTTGTCATCTTTGAAGTGACCCTTTCTAATGGATCAATGGGATATCTGAAAGTTGGTTGTTTAAGTAAATTAATGTTTATAAAAAATTTACAGTCATCTACAGGTTAAGAATAGGCTAGTGCTAGACCATGTGGCTGCTAAACTTAGATGTCAATGTGCATATCATTTTACATTGGCCTTATTTTCAAACAAATATGACAACATAACGCTGTAGTAAGTGTGTTTATATACTGAAACTTGTGGGGGCTGCTATATGGCTATTTGATTATTAATATCATACCATATCATCTGATAGACTTGCTACTATATCACAGTAATCGCTATGGTATGAGGGGCAATCCAGAGTTCATATGCCATGATGATCTTTCCAGAAGAAAGGATATCTCAATGATCTACATTAATGATTGGAATTAGTAATAATGCATTCAGAGAATAAAAGGTAGATTGTTCCCGTGTCTTCTTTTTTGCATTTAGTTCAATAAACAGTCTATTATAAGTTTATAACGCATGCCTTAATCTGATGGAGCTTACTTCCTTTTTCTCATTGCAATCTTAAATGCCTTTTAATGCTAAAAAATGGGTACCATAAAAAGTAGAACTTTGAGGTTATAGCACGTCTTTATTAGCCTTTTTCTTTTAAGTGTTCTCTTCCATCCTATGAAGTATTATCATGCTATGTTTATAACGATGATAAATACTGGTATCTTTGATCCTATTTTAAATATGATAGGGCACCAATTCCTGCAATTTTTACTATCTCTTATTCCCATGTATGCACGGTTTGTGCAAATTATCATGTATCTTTTATATAATAAAACAAAACCCCTATTGGGAATTTTTCATTTCAAAAAAATTGGAACCATACCTTATTTAGTAATAATTTTATTAAAAAAAAAAATGTTATTTTCTTATTAAGTAACATTTTATATTTATCCATAACACAAGTAGAAGATAAATACAAAAAATATAGATAAGATATTTTAAAAAAAAAATTATTTTCTTATTAGGTAACATTTTATATTTATCCACAACACAATTAGAAGATAAATACAAAAAATATAGATAAGATGCAATTAGATTAAAATTTTTAAATAATTATTTCAAAAAAATTTTTAAAAAAAAACCCGCGCGTGCGCGGGCATTATAACTAGTGTGTAAATATTATAATATGAGTTTTATTTGTAGGCTTCTATATGACTCTTTGTCACATCCTTTTTTAAGCCAAAGCATTTATTTTGATTCCGGAATCCTGGATTTGAAGTACTTCATGTGCTTGATTTAATTTTTAAATTAAAGTTGTTATCTCTATCACATGATGACATGAAGATAGATTACAAAATACCACTTCATGTACAATCTGCTGAAAGACCTAAACAATTAAGAGCCTCAAATACATCAGTTACAAGAATTTCTTGTAAAAAGGTATAAGCTCAAATAGTAGGCAAATATAGGTAGCTATGTGGTGGCTTCTAGAAAACAGACAATCATAGAAAAGATGAATAGTTAAACAAAATACATTTGAGTACTTGAACAAAACATTATGTGAAGAGCGGTATATTTGTGAAGAATCAAAAGAAATGCTTTTGTTTGACTATAAATTTTCAACAAATAAGCTCTCAGCAATTATGACATTTTTTTTGGGTTACCTGGATTCCCGAATTGACATTGCGAGCCGACTAATCCCGGGGAGACTACTCTTTTGGATAGCCCGGAGTCGGAGCAGGTGAACCTCCGTGGCCACAAGCGGATTAGTTTTCGCCCCGTTGGATTCGAACCCTTTACCCACTTTGGAAGGCTGGTATTCTTACCGCTAGGTCACCCCTTGTGGTTCGCAATTATGACTTTTCTTCATTATTTGCTTGTAGATCCTTTTGTATTCGTTATATCATCAAATGTAACATTTATATCTCAAGACAGTTACCCTAGGCTAATCTGCCTATGCACTAAACATAGTAACTTAACATAATGCTGTATGACAAAACAAATGTTACATCCCTAACCTGAGGCTTCACATTCTACTGCTTAACCATACCATACCTTAAGATTTTATTGGATACAAATGTACAAATTATCTGCTCCAGATGAGCAACATATATAATTTAAATATTAGAACAGCGAGGGGCGGTGCCAGAAATAATTCCAAACCGGTGGCAAATTTGGGAGTGCTTATCGGATGAGATTTGCGGTCTTTGGCTCATAGGTTCAAGTTATCTGTGTTAAATGTTTTTTTAGGCGCAATAAGTACACTAATGTGTGTAAAATTATACCAAAACGAAAAATCCCATATGAGTTCTCTCAAACTAAAAACAAAATCAGATATTATTCTATAGGTATATGAAAACATAATTATGTAGCACTTAGAGAAAAGAAGTGATGAGAAAAACCCATGTGAACAGCCAGGAACCGGGAACATACACTTGTGTTATAATATTTCTTTTCTCTTTTAATTTGTTATTTATGTCATTTGTGTCTCTTAGTTTATATGGGTTTAATTTTAGCCTAGGCTACCTAGTTTATAGATGAGTCTGTGTTGTGCCGAATTGAACTTTGATTATGAACATTATGGTCTAGTGTTGAATGGATACTTGAGGTAAGTCAGCTTTCTCTTTAATTGTCAGTATCTTGGTTCTAGGATCAGCACTTAGCCTACAAATTGCTTGCCCCAGGGAACAGTCTAATATTCAGCTTCACCTAGTAACCAAACTTTCCTATTTCCATGATGATTTGCATTAAGCTTGTTGTGAAAGTACTGTGCAAACTGGATAAATTATATTTATGATCTAAGTTGGTGGAATTTAGGTTGAAGTTTTCATTAACTATATGCATTTGTTGAATAAAAGTGCAAGTGTAATTTGAAATAAGATCATTATTATTACAATACCCGGTTAAGTGTAGTTTGGAATAAAATCATTAGCGTTAAATGGGCCTAATCGAAGTGTAAGTGCATCTAGTTTCTTTTCAAATATCGGGAACTAATCGAAGCCCAAGCTTGGTTAAATGGGCCTGATATCTAACCTAATTACTTCCGTGATATCTATATAATAGGGCGAAGATACAAAACCCTAAGAAATCATAGGAGCACTGATTGAGCGCCTCCCTTTTTCCCCTTAAATAATCACCCGTTCTCTCTTTGTATTATTGCTAAGAGTTGTAGCTGGATTTCGTCGGTGTGCTTATATTTGATTTCTTGAAACACTGTAAGAAAATTCATTTTCCTAATTTTTTTTTAATCAGATTTGTGATCAATTTATGAATTTAGAGATATCCTTCGTTGCATTTTCATATACTATATTTTCTTTACCTTCTTATTTTGAGTCTTTTGACAATGTTCTTCAACTTATCTATTGCTTCATTAACTTCCATATTTGTATGAAATAGAATTTTTTTTGCTGTAATTGGATTGTGTTGTATGTTATGTAGGCTCTAGATTCTGATATCTGATAAGCATAAAGATGGAATCCCATCTTCAACTTCATTTGAGTATGGATCTTCAAGCAGGGATTTTATCATTGTTTTAAAAACAGTAATAAACATTTAGATTTACTTTTAACTATTCTCAAATAGTCAAGAGTGACATGTTAGAGTAAATGATGCCCAGTTTTTCAGTATTCCCAAATTTACGACATGGTTTCACTCCTATAAAATACATGTGTATTTTTTAATTATTATTAGTTATGTTATATTCAATCATAGGTAGGGATTCATAGTTTATATATTTCACTTGATCTGATTATATATAAAACGGTCTTATGGCATAATTCGTTTAAAGCTTTGTTGGTTTGGGACTTTTTTTTTTTTTTTTTTTTTTTTTTTTTTTTTTTTTTTTTTTTTTTTTTTTTTTTTTTTTTTTTTTTTTTTTTTTTTTTT
>LBNU01015642.1:104869-127757 GCA_014162995.1 Artemisia annua
ATATTTTTCATAAAGCTTCTTAAATAGAAGCTATCACTATTTTTAAAAAGTGATGATGATTCTTTTTGGGTTTTGTAATTTTTTTGGTTTTTTTTTTTTTTTTTTTTTTTTTTTTTTACATGATACACTTATTAACATGAAACGTGGCAACCTTTTACGTGTATATATCTATATTTGCATGTACAACACATATACGCCACATACACCTTCAACCAAATTAATGATATGAATTATAACAAAACTTTTAAATCTCAGCAAACAAAACTCCATACTTAGTCACTGTCCCTTCATAGAACAAGAAATTTGCAGCAAGATATATAACTACATTTAAACCACTTGACTACTTGAGATTCCATAGTAGTAGTACTGGAAGCAAAGAACAGGGCAAGTTTAGGAAGACTTTTGGTGTCAAATGGTAAGGTTTTTGTTTCTTTGTGTGTAGCAAAAATCGGTTGAAAATTAGACCGATTGTTGTTTTTGCTGTTTGTCGACCAATATTCGCCCAAAGTGCCACATTGGTGGTGACCGACTTCAAAGTCGGTCGAGCACAATGACCGACCGATATATCGGGTCCCATTGCGCCCAGCTAAGGGCGCATTCAACTTTCATATTTCCCCATGTATATTACTATCTACAGTAACCAAAGGCTTTTTAGCTAAGCGGTACGTGAATGGCTCATCAACCTAAAGGTTGTGCATTCAAGTTTCGTTGGAGACATGTGAAATCACAGTGTAACCCAATAAATGAATAAAGTAATGCCGTTCTAAAAAAAAGGAAAAAAACAAAAAAAAAAAAAAAAAAAAAAAAAAAAATCAAAAAAAAAAAATATAACAAAAAAAAAAAAAAAAAAAAAAAAAAAAAAAAGTTTACTTTTCTACGAGTAATTATCTATAGGAAAAAAAACAAGTATATTACGTATCTGGCATAAAATTAGATGTGTATTTTGAAGCATCTTTTATCAAATTTTTCTATGTATATTTTCGTGTATTGCATTAAATAACATGAAAATTTTATGTTGCAACATGTGATGTCCTAATTGTTCTATACACGTATGATATATTAATATTCAACTAAAAAGTAACGGAGTAAAAATCCCATATCAAGTTAATATAACCTTCTCTTCAAAAAAAAGTTAATATAACCTTAAACATCACAAACTGGTTAATATATTCCATTTCTTCTCAAAAATCTGATTTCTCTTCTTAGAGTGAAAATTTTATCACGTTTCGTTTATTGGCAAATTTTGCATCTTTTGTTTCCTTTCTCGGTAATTTGCCCATCTTTATATACTCCCTCTATTTTAAAAAAAATTGTTCACAGACGATTCAGTTAAAAAAATGTAATCAATTCTGATTTTTCTTTTTTACATTTTGCAGAATAACCGTTTACTTATAACTAATTGATTTATGATTCCTATTAAAGTTCGTAATAATAATCTAAAATGAGAGTAGTGTGGTAGATTCGATCAAAATTTTCCATTTATTTCAATAATGGACAACTAATTTGGATAACTCGAAAAAGACGTAAACAGTAAATTTGAGACGAAGGTAGTAGTTTATAATAAAGTTTACAATTATCTACTTTTTATGGCAGTTTTTAACATTTTAATGATAGATCTTTCCTTAGATTGATAAATTTGTTTTATGAAAGTTGCAACATTTTCTTTTGTTAAGTTTTTGACTTCTTTTGTTTAAATAGTTCTTATTATTAATTTTATCCCTATAATTTTTCCAGTAGTCTTTCATTTTCAAACACATTCTTTCTTATACACTCTACACTTCTCATCTAAAACAAATAGATTCCGAACAATATTTTATACCTCGGATGAAGAAAAAGAAGCTAGTAGTACCGATGTAGAGTTTTTAAAACATGTGACGATATACTATATGAATTATCAAGCTTCTACTTATAGAATCCCAAAAACCTCAATACCATGAAACACGTTACATTAAGATCATTACGGTGCTCATGATCGTCTAGTGGCCGCTTGCTTCTCTCAGAATCCAATGTATGATGAAGAAATATCCCGTACGCAGTTTTGAATGAGCCGATCACTATTCACACGCATTGTTTGAAAAATAACTGATAATTCGTCGTATTTTCAACGAAGTAATGATTGTTTGAAAAGAGTTGACATTTCCCATTGATGATGTATACCTCTGCAATTCTTCAATTGACATACGACACTGTTCCTAATGCTCTAGACGAATATCTTCTCATGGGTATGAAAACTTCTCGTGATGCTCTTCAAAAAATTTATAAGGTTATTATGGACTTATATGGAGATGAGTTTTAGCGAAGATGTAGTTATATGTCGAAAAACTTTATGCTCATCACGAGGAGAAACATTGGTTTCCTGGGATGTTAGGAAGCATTAATTGTACGGGATAACTGTGGGCTAATTACTCAAATGCTTATTGTGCTTAATATTGTAGGGGTGATCAAGGGCCACATCCATTTAAAGACGAGAAAAGACAAGATGTTCCGTTTGTAGCTAACGACGTGCCTTACTGACGGGATATATTCGGAAAGGTCCATTCTTGTTATATCTATTTCATAGCCAGGTGTAACTGATACGAAGCGAATAAGGTATAAACAAGCGCATGAAACAGCAAGAAAAGATGGGCGGACGAACGTTTGACACGCTAAAGAAAAAGTGGGCTATAACAAACGGCCGATGACTTTTAAGAAAATAACGGATATGTTGTACACATGCATCATATTACGTAATATGATTACGAAATACAAAAGGAGGGCAATCTCTCTTGACTTTTATCCAGAGGAGTAACATCGTGATTATGATCTCGTACAAACGCTTGAAAAAACTTTTCAAGTGGTTAGCGATTTAGTCAATGAAGAAACTCATCTAGGCCTTCAAGCGGATTTAGTGAGACACATTTTGGCGTCGAACAAATGCACACTAATTTGTAGTTTCATTTTATTTGAATTTTTATTGTAATGGTTTTATTTTATTTGAATTATTAACGTAAGGTGTTTTAGTTATTAATGAAAAAAATAGAAATTGATAGTTAAGTTGGTTCTTATTATAATAAGTTGGTGGGAAGTTGATTAGAGAGAAAGCTGATGTTACGAGATGACGTAGTAAAATTGTTTGTGGTGCTCTTTTGTTACCACTAGTGTAACTCGGGTACAACCAGAACTTAGAACTCAGGTAGTTTGTCTTCCTAAAATGTTATAATCAAAAGTGACAAAATATGCAACGCAAATCAAATCGGTCCGAGATTATTCATTTTTGTAAGTTCAATCTTTGCACTCCTGCCCACCTCAGGTTTTTAGTATATAAGTTCAATATTTGCACCCCTGCCCACCTCAGGTTTTTAGTATATGCTATTGGGTAAGGATCCAGTGAGAAGAAAACTTCTAATGAGAAGGATGAGAAATAACTATAAACACATATTTGAGATGCGTCGACTTGAATTAGATGCATCTCTATCCATTTAGATGCATCCCAATTAGTTTCAAAAGTAATTTTGAAGTGAAAACGATGCAAAGTAGTACTTGCAACAAATTTGACCCGCAGAGGACGAAAAATACATAAGATTTTTCTAACTTGCTAAAATGCATCTAATATATGTATATGCATCTAATTTTTAGCTAGAAAATATATTAGGGTGCTTCTAAAAGATTAGGGATGCATCTAATTCAAGTCGATGCATCTTTAATATGTGATTATATTTATTTCTCATCCTTCTCATTTTAAGAGTTCTTCTCATTTGATCCTAAGTTACATGCTATTATGCTAAACAAACATTTTGAGCGATTTTTAACACATGTGAAAATTTGATGTGAGAAGTGAGAAGTCAAGACAAATCCATTTAACTTATCTTACTTTTATCTTTTATTTTATTTTATTTAATCCGCTAATAATATGATCGGACTTGACTCATTAATGAATAGAAATGACGCAATACCATAATTTAATTGGGTATAATCAGATTTTGTGATGGTAGGGAAACAAGGCCCACAATCGAAGACATTTAGCAAAAGAGACGTGTATTTAATTTTCTTTATCATCACCTTCAAACGAAATGTCTTTTAGTTGTCACATTTATTTCGAAAATAACCGATGATAATTTTCATTTCACTCAATGTTCTTCATCAATTTTATTTTAGTTATATAAAATTTAATTCACGTATATAGACTTCACTACTAAAAAAATGGACATATAGCCCGGTTTTTGTGAAACACGGGCTCTAAAAGGATAGTGGGTTGTGAAAAAGGGTATAGAGTTATAGACTATAGAGCCGTGTTAAAAAAAAAAAAAAAAAAACAAACAAACAAACCAAGCTGTTCTCTTTAATAAAACCGGGCTTATATTCAAAACCATTAGAGCCAACGTAAAGCTGATATCACTTACTTATACTTACCTTGTCAAAGTATTATCCAACGTAACTAAAGTAAAGCTGATATCACATATTCGGACAGGTTTAACAGTAGTTGTAAATCTTTTATTGAATAAACACTATTATAAGTAATAGTTTAATGTCGGGGAGATGAATGATATAATTTTGGACGCAAAAAGTTGAAGGATTATAATTGCATGCGTGCTCTAGAATTTGTCAAACTCGCATGACAATCATATACCCCATGTTGGTATAATGGTGATTCAAATAAATCACTTAAAAAAAGTAAGATATAGATATAAAATACGTATCAATGATTACTAGCAGCGTACCCATTCACGAATACATTCAATTCCATTAAGCTATGGTTGGTATAATACTATAATTTTGTAATCCATATGGTCATTTTTTATTGTCATTCTATATTTTTATTTTCCGAATGTTCACGAAAAGGATGAATGCATAAAAATACACGACTGTGTGAGTCTTGTTAACAAAGACATGGAAATAAGTTGAAGTTTTAAACAAAATTAATTGTCACTAAACTTACGGTGTGTTTGGTTCGCAGAATGTTTTTTAAAGAATTGTAATCTTTATAAGGAATTGTAATTTGAATGAATTGTAATTCAAAAAATTGGAATGTGTTAAAATTGAAATGTGTTAAATTGTAATTGATGAAATATGTCATTATGTTTGGTTAACTCACAACGTAATGTAATTCAGAAAAACATTAATAATAATAATAATAATAATAATAATAATAANTGCTGGTAATGGTGGTGGTTCTTGGTCGTGATTAATACAAATAATTAGAATGTATCTTTTAGGTTTTGTTATATGTGGTAATGGTGGTGGTTCGTTTTCGTAATTTTCTTTTATTTTATACGCTTGAAACCTCACATTTTAATATTTTATTTAAAGTAAATGATCATTGTTAATCTTTACACACGCTAGTCTAGAAATCAGGAACGCCCAATTTTCCATTACACAGGCACTTGCTATAAAGACTTTGCACAATCCTAGTGTATGTTATGTGGTAAACATATTTGAAAGAAAATAAATGACAACACTTAAAAGTTAAGGGGCTAATCGTGAAGAAAAGAGTAAAGCTGGATAACGAATAGTAACCAGAAAATCCAAAACTACCCATAATGAGAAATATATTTTTTTTAAATGTGAGGCTCACATAACTCACCACACTCCCTCCCTCCATCCCTCCAATCCACACACACTCACAGTGTGAAAGAAACATGAGGCTTCTTCTCCAAGCTCCAGCTTCTGTCTATGCAGCTGCACAATGCTCAAAGCTTCATTCCTCAGGTAAAGCTAGCTCTATATACAACTAGCTGTCTAGCTTATGTGACAACTAAACATAATATGTTGGAAGTGAAACTTTAAAATTTGATATATTTTTTGAGTTTATGTAAAATTACAGTTGTAGGTGTGAAGTTTCTTGAGAGACGACTCGCGATTAATGATTCGATATTCTCCGGATATAATGTAAGAAGAAGGAGATTACATGGTAAGAGAACTAGTGTCAAATCTGTTTCGGCTTCAGCGGCTTCTCTTGAAGGTCAGTGAGATTTTTCATTAGTTTACTTAAGGTAATCAAGTGGAAAATTAGCGATATAATCTATGTATTAAGTCGCTGAATTAAGCGTATTTAAGTTGTAAAAGTTTTGCCACATTGAATACTATCATCTAGACTGAATGCACAATAACTTGTTTTGAAATTCTAATCTTTGGCATATGAAAGCTTCATGACAAGAAGGTAAAATAGGAAATGGTAGTTATGTCCAATCTTGAAGTTCCAGTGCATTGAGACGAGTCTGAAGTTTGAACTTCAAAATTTACACTTGCATTGTATCCGAATTGCTCTTCCTATCCCAAATAGCTCTTCTTGTTAGACAGCATGCGGCCATATCAAACAGCCTAAATAAATTGCTGCACATATTTTAAGCTTCATTTCTGAGTTTTATCATCTGCTTGTACGCGCAGATGCATTATTATATTATTCATTTGTTTTTTATCCATTCATTTTATGTATTGTTCACCTAATATGCGTATTTTACTTTGTTCTTTGTAGCTGATGCTTCGTCTTTATTGACCATGGAAGCTGAAAACGATGTGTTAAAAGCCTTGTCACAGATTATTGATCCAGACTTTGGGACCGACATTGTTTCGTGTGGGTTTGTGAAGGACTTGGATGTTGATGACATTTCAGGGGAGGTATTTTAGAACAGGATGTGATGAGTTAAATTGACTTTGTAAAGATTTGTGACCTTACTCCGCATTCAACTTCGTATATCAGGTTTCATTTCGTTTGGAGCTCACCACACCAGCATGTCCAATCAAGGAAGTGGTAATCAAATCATATCCCTTTATAAGCATCTGAATTATAGGCCATTCTCCAAAAGGTTTAAATTGGTGGGAAAACCCTGACCCTGTGTTCCCCTTTTGGGTGCCGACTGACCCTTTCCCAAGGACCTAGCCCCAGGCAATGACCACTTGTCCAGTGACTTTTTAGCGAGGAGTTGGGATTGAACCGAGGACCCATTTCTCAAAAAGCCCTCCTTGACCGGTCAACTAGACGTTTGCAGTGGGGGAGTGATATCATTAGAACAATGTTACTCTAAAGAATCACCGTTTGTTCCGTCTAATTCAACTTTTTGGTTCAGTTTGAGAAGCAGGCTAATGAGGTTGTGGCAGCTCTTCCTTGGGTCAACAACGTCAAGGTGACAATGTCGGCGCAACCTGCAAAGCAGATTTACTCAGCACAACTTCCTCCTGGCTTACAGACAATCTCAAACATAATAGCTGTTTCAAGTTGCAAGGTCACAAACTTTCCGATATAGCCTTTAGTTGCATTAACATTTTTTTATAGCGCTTAACATTTCACATCGAAACTTACTCCTACAGAAGTAATTCTCTTCCTAGAACACTTCTTTTTCCTATAACTTTAATAAGAGTAGATTCCCCTAATGCCCAAGGCTCTTATGCATTACAGGATGTAAACTGATGCAGTGATACATGTTTATACACGTGGCAAGGGCACTAGGCCACTAGTTATTGATACGTAATGAAGTTAAATTAGAGTGTTCATATGCATGAATTACATGGATCAACAACCAATCTAAAGAAGCACACAAAATTTCTTCAGCTACCGGATAATAAGAATTTAGTAAATGAACTATTGAGGACTAAGTTTCAAGAAGTTACTGAACAAATAAAAAAGTTTTGCCAAACTATAGGAAGACTAGTGCTAGGCTTCCCTTTCATTAATGATCTTTGGTTAAGATGTTTAAGATACGAGATGGTGGAATCACTTTTAATGCAGTCTCTTTGTACTAAGGTACAAGACAATTCCCAAACATCGAAGGTCTACATAATTAAGTAGATTCTGGATAAGGTAAACATTTTGAGACTAAGAACTTTATTGGTATTCGAAATTAGTTATTCAGAAATTATCCAAATTGATCGGATGTACCAAGATGATACTAAAGAATACTACTAGATTCAATGTATCCTAGACTACTCTGAAAAATGAATACTGTTTTTTGCTTTACTGTCATACATCTTTGTAGCCAGAAAGGTTTAGATACATACTATTGCTAAAGTAACAGATACATACTATTGATAAACAAATCGTTTTGTAATCATGTAATTTGTAACTAAACGAAAAATTGGACCAAGTTTTATTACATTTGGGTGATTCTATACATTTCTATCAACTGTAGGGAGGCGTTGGCAAATCGACTGTAGCTGTAAATCTGGCATACACTTTGGCTGGCATGGGTGCTAGAGTTGGTATCTTTGACGCTGATGTTTATGGTCCTAGTTTGCCGACTATGGTCTCCCCTGAAAATCGGTTGCTTGAAATGGTAAGCAGTTTTGTTGTTTAAAACTATTTACACGCACACCAATGGTTATAGTTCCTTCTCCTGCCCATCATTCCTTTTTTGTTGTCTCTAAAATCATTTGAAAATTGTTTACTACCCTTCCAATAGTATTCATACCCGACATTTCACAGTTTAAAGGGTCTCACAGTTGTGGCTGTAATTTGAAATTACTGATCCTTCCTTTAGCAGACATAACTATATACGCCTTTACAATGTTAGAGAAAAATAATTTCTTAATCTGGTGGACGGCCAAAGAAGGAAGCATTTTGTATTTTGAAAAGAGTATGGCTCAATAGATTAGTCTACTTATGATATGCATCTATTCCTATTCTTTAGAACCCGGAAAAGAAGACCATTATTCCAACAGAGTATATGGGAGTCAAGATGGTATCCTTTGGATTTGCTGGACAAGGACGTGCAATAATGCGAGGTCCAATGGTTTCTGGGGTCATCAATCAACTACTGACTACTACAGAGTGGTATTACATTCTTCCTATGTACCTAAACTTTCAAAAGTAACTACAAATAACTAGATTATTGTCTACTATGTACTATTATAATAAAATGAAAGGTGTAGAATATGACTATAATTGGTTCGGGAGTTATCATGATGTCAATATAAAGTAACATGTTTATACCAAAGGGCTTGTGTCCTAATGGTACTCCATGTTGTGTGAGAAGCTCCCCAACCAAATGGTTGGAGGTTAAAGTCCTGCTTAGGACATGTGAGATAGATTTGTGGTGTAAATGTTATGAGGTAGTTAAAATTGTCGTTCATAGAGAGAGAGAGAGAGAGAGAGAGAGAGAGAGAGAGAGAGAGAGAGAGAGAGAGAGAGAGAGAGAGAGAAAAAAAGGGTAACATGTTTATTCTTTCAACATCCCGTCTTTTTGTTTTGCTACTTACATCATAAAATGCTTTGAGGGCAAGCGTTTCGGTTTCATTTTGGAAAATGCTGATATGTCCACCACAAGCATCACAAATGCACTTTGATGCTTCTATTGAACTACTTTAATGTTTATCGGTCACATGTATTGTGCATGATACCAAATATATGTTATGTGTAGCATTTGTTGTTTATTTATTAGAGCATTCTAATAGTTAATTCGGGAATCTATCAGTTCTACCTCATAAAATGAGTTTAGTCCTAACAAACAAGGGTTGAAAATATACAGGGGAGAGCTTGATTATCTTGTTATTGATATGCCCCCTGGAACTGGTGATATTCAACTTACCTTATGCCAGGTTCTGCTTCTAATACCTTGCATTTTATTTACCATATGCTAAAATTTTCAAAGGAAATGTGCTTGATAGAGCTTCATTAAAGTAGTCCAACTCGCAACATTTTCTTTGCTTATAACATAACACTCACAGGTGGTCCCACTAACTGCTGCTGTGATAGTTACTACTCCCCAGAAGCTTGCATTCATTGATGTTGCTAAAGGCGTCCGTATGTTTTCGAAGTTAAAGGTTTCTACTCCCCGAAAGATACGATTCAATATCTATTTGTGTATGTCAGGATCTGTTAATCTTTGTACATGCTGTCAGGTACCATGTGTTGCTGTTGTTGAAAACATGTGCCACTTTGATGCGGACGGAAAACGGTTTTACCCATTTGGTAGAGGGTCTGGCTCACAAGTAAGAAATCCTTAATACTCTAAGTAGCTGTATTATGATTGAAAATAGATCTTGATATTAACTCGAATCCTTTTACTTAATGACCAAATAGTCTTATATATCCATGTTAACGAGATATAAGCATGTTCACTCTAAACAGGTTGTGGAGCAGTTTGGAATACCTCATCTGTTTGACCTTCCAATCAGACCAACTGTAAGTAATATGTGGTTACTTTTCCTATTATAATAACAGATGCAAAAAAAGTAGTCAACTTATAGTCAAGTATTAACTCTGCTTCATATACGTCTTTTCATACATTCGTCAAGAGTGTAAACCAAGTCTTATGTGTNCCGCCCCTGTGTGTAGGCAAAGTTTGATGTCAGCCTCACACTAATATTCATATGCATTCATACTTTCTTGAACTATTCTTAAGATGAAAGATGTCTATTAATCTGGTTCTTTTGCATTTTGACAGCTGTCTGCTTCCGGGGATAGTGGAATGCCCGAAGTGGTGGCTGATCCTCAAGGCGATGTTGCTGAGATATTCCAAAATCTAGGAGTTTGTGTGGTACAACAGTGTGCAAAGATCCGCCAACAAGGTATGATAATATTTTCATTTCAGTAATGAAAAATTGCCATTTAAATGAGCAACACAAAAACACTTCCTCGTGTATCTAAAAAGTACCAAATTTCATTTCTCTAGTTAAGATGGAACAGAACATGATAATCTTGTTAATTGTTTTCTTTTTTTCTGAATTACCAAGTTTTGCACAACTTGATTTGCGAAAGTACTACAATTTTTGATTAAATGATGAAAATTGTGTTAATAACAGTGTGTTCGATAGAGCTACCAGAACATGCTTAATATAAAAAATATATTGCCTGGCTTAAGCAGCACGTGCTTGTATTAATAGGACAGTCATCTTTCTTTTCAGTGTCAACAGCTGTGATGTATGACAAATCTATTAAGGCAATCAGGGTGAAAGTGCCTGATTCAAATGAAGAGTTTTTGTTAAATCCCGCAACTGTTAGACGAAACGACCGTTCCGCCAAAAGTGTGGTATGTCCTCTTTAATATACTGTTAATTTCAGAAATCTTTGATGAGCATAATTGTTTTGAAAGTTATAACTGTTGATAAAAATGAAACAAGCTCTAATTAGTTTAACCATAATGTCCAAACCATCATCTTGATGCTATTCACAATATCATTTTCCTTTTTTATTGGTCGATAAATTTATATTTGTCTTGGACAGGATGAGTGGACTGGTGAACAAAAATTGCAATATGGTGATATTCCAGAAGACATAGAACCTGAAGAAATTCAACCCATGGGAAACTATGCAGTTTCCATAACATGGCCAGATGGATTTAGCCAGGTACCTCATTTTTCTGATAGAAAATGTTTAGACCTATTCATCCCATTTTACATGGGAGTATGGGACCCACTATGAGAAAATGGAACCTTTTACGTATGTGAGGAAACTATGGGTCTCACCGTGAGTAAATTGCAACAAACAGAACGTTGTTCCTTTATTAGAAGGGGCGTCGACAGTTAACATTTCCGAGCTAATTCCAAAATATCCCATGAACATTTCTTCTGGGGTGTGTTAAATAAATAGATGCCTGGCATTCAAAAACCGTGTTCTTGACGTAGGACGAAAATATTTTAGATACGTCTAGCTAGCATATGATAGGGAAACACACGCTTTTTAGAGGAAAATAATACTCCTTGTATTTTAAAACATGTTTTCAGACATGTAATAAGCCATTTGTATACGATCCTGTTATTTTGGGCAGGTTTAATCCTGTCCGAAATTTGAATTTCCCTATCTAAAATGGTACATGATATACAGAAATTTACGATTTCAGATAACATAAAATAGTGAAAATCTATATATTTAAGAGAAATTTGAGTTCAAGACTTTCATGTGGCACGTCTTGGATCCCATAACTTATCCCATACCATGCTGATCAAAAAGTTACATGCATTCACCATGTCCTAGTTAGTATTATGTCTACTAGAATGATCGATGTTTCATGGATTTCTTTTTATATGCAGATTGCTCCCTATGATCAGTTACAAAGTATGGAACGGCTCGTGGATGTGCCACAACCGATACCTGCATAGGTGCTTATAGCATTGTGTAGTTTCATGCGGATCATAGCTATCAGAGACCCAGAGGATTCTCTGGAAAACCCGTGTAGTAGAACAAGGTTGAAGTAGAGTTATCTAAGGTCCAACAAAACAAGATACGTGAAGTGAATGCTGCGAGAAGAGATTCCATTAGGATTCTTATAAGGTTCCTTGTGTACATATATTTGTTCTCATAGCTCCTAGGAGTGTACTGAACCCCCTACACGGTTTACATCATTACTCATGTCTCGTGTATACGTGAATGCACATACAAAGCTCTTTTATATGGTGTGTATCAAGCTTCATTCATCTATGCACTAAAGTTGATGTACTTCTAGCATTTGCTGAACATGCTAAGGGGAGGTGGCAATTTTGACCCATTTTCATAAAAATGATGTTTGTTTGGGCTATAATTTTCAAGAAATCAAATGAGTAAATAAATTTAAACCCTTAACTAAAAATGAAACTGTATACAGGCTGAGAGTAATCCGTGGTGTATTCATATGTTTACAGGTTTATAATTACTTCAGTGTTTTTAATTACTGTTAATTAATACGGAGTACATAATTATGGAGTACATAATTATGTATTAGCAGGGTACCCGCGCGTTGCAGCGACGGGTACCCTGTGACAATTAACCGGAGAAATAGATCCCGGTGAGGCATGGCTCACAAGTTTGTATCGGTTCCAACGGGTCCTCTTTGGTTCATTTTCGGATGACTTTTATTGGCTAGCCGAACCAGTGGCGACACCGGTTCCCGGTTGAACCCATGGCCCGGTCTTGTTTCCAAAACTATATGTACCATCAACTTGTTAGATTGTATAAACTTTTGTGTGTTTTTTATTAGTTTGTACAATATGTATAATAACATGTACTTTTCATTTTAGAGGTGTTTTAAAAATAACATTAAGTAGTATATTTAATTATTTTATATTCTGGATTATGTTGTAGCTTGTTTAGATTGTACATTGTGATATTTTTATTGTCTTTTTAGTAAGAGGGTGTTTTAATTGGTTGTATTTAATTTGATAGCTATGCTTTTAACTGATTTTACAATGTGAATAACTCATTGTATTTTTAAGTAATGGGTGTTTCTAATAGGAGTATTAATTATGTTTTAATTTAATGTTGTAATGCTGAATTTTAAGGCATTAAATATATAATTGTGTTGATATTACTTGTACCTTTAGCATTAAAAGGTGTGACGTTGAATTTTAAAGTTTGCATTAATTTTTATGCCATTAATGACCGAAAGTGGTGTGTACATGTAACCAAAACTTGTAAATGTCTAATTGTATTGATTTTAATGTATTAAATGTCTAATTGTGTTGATATTACTTGTACTTTTAGCATTAAAATATGTAATGCTTAATTTTAAGTATTTCTATATTTAGCAAGGTTGTAAAAATCGCTCGGCGGTACCGTGGCGGTCGACTCCCTTCAAGCGCCATATCGGTCTCAGCGGCGATATATCGGTTTCTTGGCGGGGAGTATAAATTATAAAGGAAATTATGTATTTTGTTGAAAGGCAACCTAAATTATAACACAAAACAAAACATAAGCGATACAGAACCTGGTTAGAGACACAGCTTCAAGAAAATCGAAGTTGACCAGCGTTGACCGGTGGAAAAAACCCTATATCTGAAGTTGACCAGCGTTGACTGACCGCCGCCAAGGCCGATTTTGACCGCCAAGCTCCGATTTTGAACGATTTTTGACCAATTTTGACCGCCATATCGGCCGCCATGACCGATTTTTACAACACTGATATTTAGTAGGCCTAAATGCTTTATAAGATATTTAGATAATTCTAGTTGACTCAACAAATACTCATGAAATATAAGGTATCCTTTATTTGTTTGGTTGCATTGATTAAGAAGGAAAACAGATGTATGAATCTATCATCACCTTCAAACGACGTTTCCTGACTTTTGCAATATAATGTTGCCCGTATTTTTTTTAATTTTTTCTTAATGGCAACTAATTATCTTATAATATACAACCACAAACTATCTTACATGTCTTACGCAGACTTGAACTCACAACACAAAATAATGGGTATCATTAGGAAGCAAGCCCGTTGGTGTGCTCTAATATATATCTTAATTTGTCATCGTAACAAACTTGCATACTTGTCTAATAAGATGTGAATTCATTTATAGCAATGGACCAAAGCCACATAATGTATCCTCATCCATCTCATGGATCGTACGTATTTCAACTAAATATACTTTTGTATACTTGTTGTCTTTTGATGGTCCAACTTTTCGGCTAAGAATTTTGAAGTTTGTCACGCATTTCAAAATAATGGATCACTTTATTAGATGAAATGAAGTGTACTTATCATCAATTATATTCTTCAATAAAAGTTGATAAATGCATTTTGAGTTCTATAATTTGATATGACGCACACCTCCTCAAACATGATTGAATGCTACTATGATGACAACTTAATTGCATATAGTGTCACATTTGCAATAGGAGATCATGTTATCAACTTAAAAGTTTGAACTAGTGCACATAACGGCCAAAACACGAAAACAGCTAACGGCTTATTTGTTTAAAGTTTGTATTACGTCGTGCTTAAATTACACTGTAGATGGCTTAATGCAGACAATTTCAGTTTTATCACTTTATATTTTCAGTTATATTTCTTTATTAAGTCATTAACAAATAATTTTCATATGACTTTTTGAATTCAGTTTTTTTTCACTCACATTAAGTCAAATTTAAGCATCACCTAGTGTGATTAAGTCGATAATATATCTCCCCGTGATGGCATGATACTTTTTTACAATAAAGAAAGTTTAAGAGTTTATTAGGCCTAAGACAAGAAATAGATAGATTGATATACGATGTGAAAAGAGAGGATTGATCTCAAGCTTACAGTTTTCATGCATAAATGCTTGGCCATAGAATTGAATTTAATGTCGACAGAATCTTCATTACACAGCCAAATCTAACACCAACCGTCTAATTAATGATCTCACCTATCTTGTGATGCTACCATCAAGACAAATCATAATTCGCAAAAGGTATTCAGACCCATTTATTTCAAAACCACGTACGCAAAAGAAAGATCAAGACTCAAGTCTCGTTCTATATTAAGAGCCTTATTTCATACGTCTCATCCCCTAGTACTTTTATAACGCTTTTTATGTCCTTTTAAATATGTATATAAATACATGGAAAGTGAGAGTTAACAAGAAAAAACAATGGTTATGTGCAACTCATTTTTAAAACCAATTACTATTTGATTTTGAAAATACATGTAGAATGAGAAACTCATTAAAAAACAAGCCTTGATCAAGTTGAATGCACCTTTTTTTTTTTTTTTTTTTTTTTTTTCAAGTTTAATTTTTGGTTTCTCTGTTAATAGTCATTAAAAAGTATATATGGTATAAGTTATATCAATTTTATAGTTTGTTTTATAAAACTCTTCTTGAAGTGTTTGATATGCAATGTTGATATAAAACTTTTACTAGAAAATTAACCTTCACATATTTATGATAAGGAAATAATGGATTGCGCTCTCTCTCTCTCTCTTTTTTTTTTTTTTTTTTTTTTTTTTTAATGAATGTCGGCTATATGTACATGTATATTTGTTTCAAATTTGGTATCGTACCGGTTTAATTAGGGCATGTATAAAAGGATGGTATATTAGCACCTCCTAAAACACAAGTAGTGCTTCCCTAGCATTTTCATTTTTTTTAAAATATATATTTTGTTATTTTCTAGATTTTTTTTTAATAATGTCTTTATTATAAAACTACAAAACAAAAAGTACGAAACTGAAAATATAAAGTTTGACAAGTTAAAAGTATTAAAAGACAAAAAAAACACGAAACAGACACTGATAAAAACAATCTTGTATTGTTAGCAGGAAGATAAAAGGGCGGTGACGATGGTAAAATATGAGTACCAATAGCAATACCCATTAACTTAACACAAGAACATAACTACTATGCATCTGATGTCGATTACCAATACATGACAAAACTCTATTTGTCAAAGA
This sequence comes from Artemisia annua, assembly GCA_014162995.1. NCBI lineage: Eukaryota > Viridiplantae > Streptophyta > Magnoliopsida > Asterales > Asteraceae > Artemisia > Artemisia annua. The sequence continues at coordinate 120,901 of LBNU01015642.1, forward strand.
TAAAGTCAAGGAAAAATGTTTTATAAAGGTATCATACTTGTCATTATTTTTTTTTAAGGTATCGAACAAATTTTTTTCTTATACATGTACTACAAATCTTTCAAATTCAGTATTCTTGGGGTATTTTGTGACATTTTTGCCCCTCTCAGCTGATAGAAGTTTTAATACTTTGAAGGGCAAAAATGTCACAAAGTACCTTAAGAAGACCGAATTTGAAAGATTAGTACCCATATAAGGAAAAAGAATTTGTTCGATACCAAAAACAAATGATAACAAATATGATACCTTCATAAACATTTGCCCTAAAGTCAAATACTCCGAGTTATGTAAATACAACTAAAGACTTGTCTTGTGGACATTCCTAAAGTCAAATACTCTGAGTTATGTAAATACAACTAAAGACTTGTCTTGTGGACATTCCTAAAGTCAAATACTCTGAGTTATGTAAATACAACTAAAGACTTGTCTTGTGGACATTACTCGGACAAGCTATTCAAAATTTCAAACAATACGTTTACAAGATACACTGAACGACGCTGTGTTTTCTCCTTTCTTTTCCTGTCTACTATTGTTCATTTTGTAAGCTAAATTGAATAAGTATATTATTTTATTCTTTTGTAATGCATGAACCTCGACCGCCGTTCAACTCGTAGGCTTAGTTCTTTAAGATTTATAAATGAATCACTTTTAAAAATTCAAGTAACGTCCCTAAACTTGACCAACGTTGGAACTTTTGTTCAGCTGAATTATGTGTACCAAATCACGGTTGAATTTTTTTTTATTAATAATAATAACAATAAAAATAAATAAAATCCGTTGAAAAGAAAAAGAAATTAATACTAGTACTTGTAATAAGCTATGTTGAACAAGTTAAGACAGGTCATGCCAATGCTTGTGTACGACTAGTACATGTCATTTTTATAAGAACTAACGATACACACGCAATAAGTAGAAAATTAAGACAAAGCTTTATTATACGGATAGAGATCCTCTCAAGTTATTTATAACTTGATTGATCAAGTTGTAATTATCAATCATTGGATCAAATCTAATGGCTCAAATCATCTCATGTTCTTTTGATTTGAGCCATTGGATTTAATCCAATGGTTGATAATTGCCCAACTTGATCAATCAAGTTATTTATAACTTGAGAGGATCTTTTCCCTTATTATACAGCAAATGAAGTTAAGATGTGCATGCTAATTATCGGTTTCACAACTGAGGTTAAAGGGTCATTTGGTTACCTAACAAAACAAATTTCTAAAACATGCAATTTGATGGTTCCCACCTCAACCTGTCAACCAGCAGTAGTATTGTTGACATACATTATTAGGCAGATTAGTACGGGATTTAACGGGTTGGGACGAGTAAGGTTTGGTTCATAAACACTTCTGAGCTTTTAAAACGGAGTAAATAATTAATGAACGCATTCGTATGCACTTTGGATACGTACTTTAATATGTTTGGCCCATTTCATTTTTAGCTAACTTCTTACTTTGTTAGGGTGTGTCGGATTAAAACTTTTAAAATTATTTTTTTTTTCTTTTTTTTAATGACAAACTATAGTTATGTGGAGCTTATAACTACTGTAAGGCGACTTAAGGGTGGCCTAGTGGTAAAAGGGTTTGGGACTATCACTCTAAAATGTGTGAGGTCTCAAGTTCAATTCCTGCTAGGTGCAAACAACCTTAAGTGGCCACGCCAACCTCCTGAAAAAGGGAGGGCTTCACCTGATTTGAGTCTGTGTGGCGGTGGGTTCAAACCCCGTGGATTAGTCGGCCAAAAAGGTCGGAAACCATGGTTATAAAAAAAAATAAATAAATAAAAATAAAAATAAATAAATAAATAAATAATAATAATAATAACTACTATAAGGTTTTAAGAAAAGTATCGGGTAACCAAGGTTCGGTTTAGTACGTTTTTAACTAAACCAAACCGAAGATTTCGGTTTATTTCTATAACGGCTTGGTTTTGGTTCGGTTTCCGNGGGTTTTTACACCCGGTAAATTTTATTACTCCAAAAAACATGTGCGATAGTTGTGATGTACAATTTGTGAGATAGTCAATTTCCGTTGTATAAAATAATAATAATAATAATGAATAAAATAAAAACTACATCATCTTTTAAGGCCTAAATATAATCCTTAATATTATTACTTTATTAGACAATGTCATATTAAATCAGATTTGGATATCTTCCTCCCCTTGACAAGGGGCCATGCTTAAGATTAAATAAGAGTTGTGATAAGTGATAACGACTCATGTAGGCCAGAGTTGTCCATGAGTCAATTTTCATCTTAGAAACATCAACATATAAACAAAAATGAAAACAAAATACAGATAAAGTTAATTGAAGATTTAGCCGGCAATTACAGTATTTATTCCAAAAATTAAAACTGATTCTTATCGAAGGTAATGATATGTCATTCCTGTTTCTATTTGAATGTGCATTCACTTGTTTAAATAACAATTTTCCTAGTCATGGTTTTACATAATATAATGACTCTCAAGTACAAAATTCCTCTTAAGCAACAAATTACAACATCAACTGAACGTAAACATAATATACGCGAACATTACATGAAAAGTCATTTAGTGCTTTCTATTTTAAGTCTAAGGCCAACCTGCAATTCAGACAAAAAATTAATGTTGAAATGGTCAAACAAATATTTGCCTTTTGGTGCCTTTTTGGTAATACTTTTATGGAACAGGCCTTTTTGGTAATACGACCCAGTCTATGTCCTATAATTGTTTTTATCAAACGTAATGCTAACAAAATAGTTTTTTATAAACATGTCAATTATCAAACGATTTTTAAAATAATGTTTATTCGTCATAGAAATTGTCTACTTGGCTCGTGAATTATGGAGTGAGTGGAGGAACATGGTTTGGGCCCCACCAGAATTAATGACAAAAAGTGGTATTTTGTATGCATCCTTCAAATAAAATACTGATTTTTTCAGATAAGAGCCCACATTGATTGATTGATTCCCATATTATTATCGAAGCGTAGGTTATAAATAAAATCAAGAGTTAATCTTTTATATAATAAAAGAATTACATCATTTCGGAGTCTTTTTGACAAAACAATCTTAGTGGGAAAAAAATTTGACCAATAGGAATGCTTGATTTTGACACATAGGCGAAATCGAGCAATATGATTGGCCAATAAAAAATCAAAATTGAATTGATTTTGGTCAAACTTTAATAAATTTAGTGAGGAATTTGATTGAGGAAAAAAATACAAAAAAATATAGGTGTCAAATTTATGAAAATAAAAACTTAAAAAAAGATGGGGTAATTAATAAAAACATTAGTGGTTGAATTTTAAATTTATTATATGTAGTTAAGTGTAAAATTAAAAATCTCCATATTTTTTGATAACTTTAGATAATAAACAAATAACCCCTTACACTTTATACCCCTACACTTTATAATATGAACTTTGTTTACAATTATATGAGTATTAGTATTGGTTTGAGACTTTCATCCATTAACCTTGCAAAATTTTATAAATGTATGAATTATTTTTAATATATGTTAAATACTTTTTAAAATAAATATTAGTTTTAAACTTTCATCTATTAAATATCCTTTTACTATGTACGTTAAATATAAATAAAAACTCATGTTATCCTATTTAAAAGTTTAATCTATACGTACACGGGTTTAAATATTAAATACAGTTAAATTATATTAACGGTAATATAAATATCAAATGGTAAGTATGAGTTACTGTGATATTAAAATAAATATACGCGATTGTATTTATAACGACTTATGTAATTATTATTTAAAGTTTATATACGGATATCTAGAAAAACATTTTTAAAAACTTTACGGGGTATATTTTAACTTCATCGACGCTCATTATGTGCTACTAAACTCGCACATTTTATACAACATGATATTAGTTAAAGTTAAACAACAACATCAATCTCAACATTAACATCTGTGNCTAACTTTTTAAAATATACATAAGATTTTCTGTTTTTAAACGATAATACTATATAATTAAATTTTTCTGAAAACCCCGTGCGTGCACGGGTATTATAACTAGTTTCATAAATGGTATATGTGGTCTGTCGGGTTTAACTGATTTGGTCATTTTACTTTTTATTTAAAGGATCCAGTCCTTGTGGTTACGACCCATAACGGGTTTGGTCCCTTGACCAATTTTTCTTTTAATATGCCTTTTAAAGGGATGAATGACCAAATTACCCTCGTATTATTATTATTATTATTATTATTATTATTATTATTATTATTATTATTATTATTATTATTAAACACATACACAAACAATTATTGTATACTAGATTAACAGACACAACATCATCTTTATAAACACAAAACCAACACTATCATCTTTATATAAAAACCTGATTCATAAACACAACACCAACATCATCCTCACCAAATCTTATCACCTTCAATCATCTCAACAAAAACAAAAAAAACATATCCAAAAACCCAGATTCAAACAACTAGAAAAACCAAACACCAATCTCAAACACAATTAAATCCTTTCAACCCCATTTTTTTTCAAACACGCCTATCCAAAATATATATGATATCCATCATCACCAAATCCCTCATCCCATCGACTACCACTACCGCGAAATCCATCATCACCAAAAAATGTACATATCATTTTTTTCAAACACACCCATCCAAAATATACATATCATATTAGATCTTCTTTAACCAAAAAAATTTCTGGAAACACTTACACCATTAACCAAATCTTTCCTAAACTCACCCATCAGAACAAAATTTATGTTTCTCTCTTTTCGAATAGTTAACTAGAAACACAACCTTTTTCTTTCATTTTCGTGCATACTCACCTTCTTGTGTTGAAGACCAACTGATTTAATCATCAAAAAAGACAACATAAAATTCAAATATGAACATTTATAATAATACCATGTGGGAAACTAGAATGGGGTTGAATAGTTTACCGACTTGTTTTCTTTAGTTATAAAAATTTACTTTGTGAAAAACTTAGATTCAATTGTCAATAAAATCAATCAACACCAATATGAACACAACACTATACTATCACAAGTAAGCAATAAATATGTAAAGAAAAGAGATGGAAGGATTAAACCAAGACAACGAGATTTATAGTGGTTCGGTCATGAAGCTCTTCTTCGCCCTACTCCACTCCCCGAGTACCCAACTCGAGAGTTCTAAGCACTATATCAACAGAGCTCCCTTCAGGCGGAGAAAACCGTACAACGTCGCTTACGTTATTTCCGACACTAAGCTGAATGTCGAGTACTAATCTTAGCTAGTACCAATCTACCACGATCCACTCGACCCTTACTTCTCACACGATCAACACGATCCTTACACAATCTACACGATCCACACAATCCTCACAATCTACACTTGATCAACACAATATCACACGAGACACAAGAGATCCCCAAGATCTCAACAAGATCACAATGATCAACACAAGATAACTAGAAAACACTAAGACACTTGATGTATGTCAAGATACAATCAAGTAAACAACTAGTAATGCAAGTGCACTACACTAAGACTCTAACACTTTGTATCTTCTAGATACTTTGTGTTCTTCTTTTGACAAGTAGAGGTATGTAGGTGATCTTTGGTTGGATGAAAGGATTACTCTTTAAACAAAAGAAAACTAATTAATGATCAAAGGAGAGTTTAGGTGATAAAGGATTTGATCACAGAAAATTGTGTGTGTAAAGGATGGCCAAAATACGATTTCTCGCAGTCGGAGGAAGATCTATCATCCGATCATCCTGAACACGAAGGGTCGTGTTCGTCGTTTCTTGAAAGTATCTTTTTTATGAAGTGGTATTTATAGGAAATGAAAATTTGGCCGTTATAAAGGGGACGGTACCACTAAATATATCACGGTACTACTAAATTTGGTGGTACCGTGCCAGACAAAAACGCTCTCATTTTTGTTTTTAGTGGTGAAAGTTTATTTGGGGAAGTTTGGAGCTGATTTGGAGGAAAAAATAGTTGTTTGGATTTTGAAATGATTTTCCCAAATAAAACATTTCTTTATAATTCAAAAATAATTTTTAAGGTGTATTTTTGAAAAGAAAGTATTGTCACATTAAAAATGTGAAGTTCAAAACACAAATTCACTTCTTTGATCATTTGTCAAGTTGTAAATTTGTTTGTTCATATCTAGAGTGATTTTTATAGAAACCGGATATTTTGACTAAAAACTTGTTTACGTTAATTTTGACGCAAAATGTTTTCACATTTTGTTATCATCAAAACATAGAGTTATCGAGGGATGAGAATAATGTTTTTAGACATTATTTGCATCAACATACCTCATAAATCTCGATTCAAACAACATAAAATTTGTTTGCATGGCTCCTAGTGGTGGTGGTTGCGGATAGTGGTTGTAAGAGGTGGTGGTTGTTCGTGGTAGTAGTTGGTTGTAGGTGTGGTGGTGGTTGGTCTGTGGTGGGTGTGGGTGTGGGTGTTAAGTGGAAGAAGATAAGAGAAAAGTTATTTAGTGTTTTTTTGTTTTTGTATGTGTTTTAATCTGTTCAGATCTAGAAGTAAGATAGTGTTATATGTAGGTGGGGATTTTATTTATTTAGTTTAAACTTTAAAGATAAAACCTAAGTGAAATGACCTAACTACCCTTATATGTGACTGTTAAATTGTTGAGTTAACGGTCAAACTAACAGAAAAAATGGTCAAGGGACCAAAACCATTATAGGTCGCAACCACAGGGACTGGATTAATTAAAAAAAAAGTAAATTGACTAAACCGTTAAACCGCAGACCACAAGGACCATGATGAGACAAAAAGTGTTACGATTTTAAGGGGTCATTTAAGCCTTAATTCGT
>LBNU01015643.1:0-19946 GCA_014162995.1 Artemisia annua
CAGCAAACCCGTCAGAATTAGTGCTGCTTCTAGATCTAGTAGAGGTTCCATTGTGCCATTTTTGAGAATGATCAGCAGCTTCTTGGATTGCTTTCCTAGCATTTGCTGCACTCATTTGTGGTACAGCTCCCTTCGCATCCAAGATTTATCTAGTCGGCACGTCCAATCCATGATAAAATAATATTACCTCCTGCATTGTGGTTAAATAGTGTTGAGGAAATTTCACCAACAGATCTTTGAAACGCTCTGATGAGTCTCGTATTATACATGTTTATACCCCCGATATTATATGAATTATAGGATAAAATAACCACATTACTAGGACTTTTGATACTTAATATGATAATATATTTACAGGATATAGGTCTGGTGAAAGTAACGAGGAATGCACGAGTTGCATGACTTTGTAAACATAAAAGGAAAAAAGACTTAGTTGGACTAAAGCACGCCGCTTATGTTATGGAAGAGCGCCGCTTACGGGCATCTTTGGTCAATGATGTATTCACAAGTCAAACATAAAGTATGCCGGTTATACATAATATAAGCACCGGTTACGTGAGATAAAGCTCGCCGGTTTTACACCACATGCGCGGCGTACTTCACATGACAGTTATGTTTTCTACATTAATGAGCCACTTCAATGATGAGGCCGATCACTTGCCTATCATAACTCATCTGGGCGTGCTAGGGCATCATTTTCACGCTATAAAAGGAGCACAAAACGGAGGAAAAACACACAACACAACAACAACAAATACACTTGATCATAGAAGCAGTTAGTAGTGGTTCGTACCAAAACCACTAGCTAAGTAGAAAGAACCACACTTGGAGAACCACTTGGAGCTCAAATACTTTCAGTATAATTTGTTATATTGCTAGAAATACTTGTGTACTTGTTTAACTTTATGAATAATATGGAGTAGTAACCTTATGTTTGTTTGAGGCATTTGAGCCATGTTTGTTATGAGAATAATATCATGAATATTGAATCTATGTTACTTGCATTTGATATGTCATTGTTTAGTGTCCTATCGTTTGTCTTGATTGTTCATAGTGATTGCCTAAAGGAAGAAAAATTCAATCATGTTGGTTATATTATGAACTGTCTGTCTATAACAATTTATTGCTATGCTTGTGAGAATTGCTTAGTAAAACAAACGAAAACCTTAACTATGATACGTTTAATGGCTAGTCTAAAGTCTAACGGCTTGACTAGAGGAAATGCATGTTATATACTTCATACTTAGACCAAACTTTATGCATTCTGTGTATCTAGAATCAAAGGCCGAAAGGAGATTCTTTTACATAGGATAGATATACTAGTTAATGTGATCAACCATCATGTTTTACTCTTATGCATTGTCCATGTAACTTTTGTGATATCTCTCATTATTCTCATGTGCTTTGCTTTGAATAAACATACTTTTAATATAAATTGGGAAAACATTTAAAAGAACTTAAATCCAACAAAAACGGTTTTAGTGATAAGTGACAATCATTTGAATCTAATTTTGTTACCTATAACTAGCAATAAGAAACAACATCCTCTCTTGAGACGACCTGGTCTTACCTCAAACCTTTGCTATAAACGGGGGTTATACTTTTGCCCATATGTTTTGTGTAATAAGGAAAATGGTGAAAATAGTTTATTAAATATAAAGCTTTCGAAACACATCAAAGTTTTTGGCGCCGCTGCCGGGGAGGTTAGTTTGAATCATAATGTTTGTTTGCAAAAAGAAAATTTACTTATATACCAAGAATTTTTACTTGAAATTTAGAAAATTTCGTTTCTGAGATAAAAAGAGCGCCGGTTTTTCAGACAAAAACCGCCGAGCTTTTGATACAGTGAAGAGTAGTTGGATTTGATTTCACAAAACCCCAAAAAACAAACTTGTATAATGTCTTTTCCAGATTTTGAGAGCATATGACTTTTGTTTCTCTTGTTTTTACAATCTGAATTATGGCATGAGTATATAATGCACATTAAAATGAAAAATACAAAAATATTTTGCTTTTACTTTTTAATTGTTTGCTTGCAAATGCTATATTGGATTGCTATTATAGATGAGAATGTAATTGCAATATGTTTTCAAATGATATCTGAATTAATGAATGATAATATCTCTTATGGAAGACTGAAAAAACCCAGAAACACGCCGATGTTTTACCTAAAATCGCCGCACTTTTGGAAAATTTTAAATGTAACGGCCAAAATACCACGTAACCGCCATACTTTTATGCAAACACGCCGAACTTTTCTGCAAGAATCTCTGCAGAAAGTTTGTTTCTTATCTATGATGATTAAACTGATTCATATCTTGACATATATGACTTATATGAAGTTATTGGAATATGATTATGAACTTATGACTTATTTGACTAACCTACTAATGTTTAATTTGATGTTTGTGCACATTTTAGCTATGTTAGCCATGGATCATAATGATAGGCTAGAAAAAAGTTTGGAATTGGAGAATAGCTGTGGATGGATTGATGAGTCAGAAAGTATAGGAGAGAACAACATTTCTGAATCAGACACAGTTGATAGTGGGTTAAAAAATAAGCAAAGAGTGCACACTTTTGGGAAAATGGACACCCCAGATTGTTTGAAATTTCTCACCCCTTGTTTTGTGGAGGAGAGGTATGCCTATGATGCAGTTGCAGACCTTGATCACAATAGATTGTCACTAAGAAAATGGCAGTATGATTGTCACTAAGAAACTATTAGTGAGCTTGAAAGATGAATTTTTCCTGGTAGAATTCTATGTTAACCCTAATGGAAACGAATGGGAACCTAATGTAATTCTCGGGGTACCTTTCCTAAGATTGGCTAGAAGCATTGTGGATTTTGCTAATGGTTTACTGACCATTTGGCCTGATGCAACAATGATAGACAATGTTTTGCAGGGTTTGGATGAGTTACTAGCTGGAATTTATGAAGATGATTTGCCACCACTCCCAAACAATGAATATACACTTGCCTTAGAAGCACCTGAATTAGTATGCAAGATGGGAAAAAGTAAGAGACTGAAAAACAAACCACAACCAATTTAAAAAATGAAGTATGGAGATGAAGGACCTTCATTAACCATAAACTGACCCATAACTAGGGATGAGCTTACTAAGGAAGAGATGGAAGCTGATGTGTATGCTAGGATAATGTTACTAAATGAGAAAAGACCAATTATTGAAACCTTGAAACATGCAGACAAGCACAAAAAGATTCTAGATAGTATTCTTATGGATAGACTTAAGATAGATGGAGAAATAGAAGATGAGAATGAGGAAGAAGCTGCTACACATGTTGTTAGAGGACACAAAGTACTTAGGGAACTTGATGATCCAGGATGTTTTGTGTTACCAATACGTTTGGAAGGTGACTTAACTTACTATGCCTTGGCTGATACAGGTTCAAACATCAATATGATGCCGTACAAAATTTACGAGTTGCTTGAAAGAGGGAAAGTCAAACCTAAGATTGATAAGATTAAGATGCTTGATATGTCTCAGGCTGAAACAATGGGGAGGTTGCTAGATGTTTTATGTCAAGTTAGCACACACACAATCCTAGCCAACGTTTTGCTACTTGATGTCCCTATTGATAAGCATGTTCCACTTGTTGTTGGAAGGAGTTTTATTCACACTCTAGGATCAATACTTGATACAAGGAAGAAAAGGTTAACAACTTTTGATGGGGTGGTTCACCACCATTTTGAAACTGCAAAGATTAAAAGGACTAAGGAGGATGATAGTGACAGTGAAGATGATGAGGAATTTACACCAAAGAGGGATGAGAATGGTAAGCCTATATATGGACCTACTCGCCCTAAGTATATGATTATGAGGACCCCATGGAAAGAGCATTGGCTGAACAAGAATATTTAAATCCATTTAAGAATGTTTGTGTATGGAAGAAGATTACTGGCTTACTTGGTGCACTACCATTGTCAATTAAAAACACAGATTGGACTCCAAATTATTCAGGGGGTATCACTAAAGGAGAAGGAGATAGGAAGTGGCATGTTAACATAAAGATTGTTGATCCATATGGAAATGGGTTTGAAAAAGGATTTGAGACTAAGCATACTAAGAGGAAACCATCTGGTTCTTACAAGCTTGGTGACATTATGTCACCAGAGCATTTCACTACTTGAAACACCAAAACAACACCTAGGAAATGGAGTTGAAACAATACTCCTCTGTTATTTTCATTTTCTATGTTATTTTACAAAATTTTGAATAAGTTGTATCTCAAGCTTATGCTTGATGAGTATGCCTCTTAAAAGAGATGAATGAACAACAATTGTGAATGTTTATATGATTGCTTTTATTGTTAGTTTACTATTTGTTAATTTTCTAGAAGATCATAGCACACTGTAAGAAAAATTGCAGAAATAGTCGCCGCTCTTTTATTAAAGATCGTCGAGTTTTTTGCGAGGGAAGCCTTTATAACTCAAAAACTAAACACTTTGACATTACGCGCTGAGTAAGAAAAAACACTCAAAAGCACACACACAAAACACCGACGGTTTTTACCAAATTTCGAGTACTTTTAAATGCTTTTTAAAGATCAAAACCAATATTTCAACACAATAAGGGTAAGTTGTTACACTTGTGTTAATCTTTAAAATTTCTTAGGGTTTTGATAAACAAGAACTTAGGGTTTGCTATGATATTCTGAATTATGAATGTTTAATGCTTGATTATGTGTTATCTTATATGAAAATTAAGTTTGCCCCTTGTTTAGTTGTAAAATTATGATCACTTTGAGAATTAGGATTTATCTTAGCCTAATATTAATGATTGCCTNAATAACAAGAACTTAGGGTTTGCTATGATATTCTGAATTATGAATGTTTAATGCTTGATTATGTGTTATCTTATATGAAAATTAAGTTTGCCCCTTGTTTAGTTGTAAAATTATGATCACTTTGAGAATTAGGATTTATCTTAGCCTAATATTAATGATTGCCTATATTAGTAGAATCATATGAGTAATTAAACATTTGCCTATAAGATTGGAGGGAAGAATACATGTTCTAAAGATATTATATCAATATTTGAGAGATTTTGAGTAAAATGCATAAGATTCTGAGTTTATGATGCCTAAACTGCTATATGTTGTTGTTACATGCTTGTTTGGAAACTTATGAATGATTTTAAGATTTTAGAGGCTTGAGGGAGATGGAATTTTGATGCCTAGACACCTTGAGAATGGATCTTGAATATAAAACAGAGCACTTTTTGTGCAGAGCATAAAAACCACCGGTTTTGAGGACCAAAACCGCGGGTCTTTTACTAAAACCGCCGAACTTTTTCATAATTTTGAAAATTTTATCACGTAACCGCCGGTTTTATTTCTAAAACCGCCGATTTTCTAGAACTATTTGATTACAGTAGGCATGAAACTTTTTTAAATGATTATGATTATGATGCTTATGTTTAGTAACAACTAATATTGCTTGTTTGTGATTATGTGAATAGAACATGTTTGGTGAAGGAAGTTCGAATGTTGCTTCAAGAACCAAGGGAGCACTATTAGCACCTAAAAAGAAACCTGATGAGCATCCGAATCTTATGTGGAAGAATGTAGACAGAGTGGAGAGAAAGATCTTAAACAACAAGTTAAATAGACTGAGTGAAAGAGAGATAAATGTACCAAGAATTATAAGCTGGAGGATCATGAAACAACTAGGCTGCAATGAATTCTTGGATGACATGCTACTAATGAGGGTGGTATATGGTCACAGGATTGTCACCTCAGAAATGTGGAAAAAAGCTTTGGAAATCAGGGAACCAATTCACATGGAATGGTGTTTGGAATTCTTTAGTTCTTTGTCTGTGAAAAGGGAGGTATGTGATGGTAATATTGCTACTGATAAGTTCATGAAATTTAGATTAGGAGGAGTTGAGAGAAAAGTAACATTGCTGGAGTTTAGTAAGCTATTAGGAATCCATTCAGACAAGGAGATGGGAGATGTTAATTTTGAGAGATTGGTGCTAGAAGGAGAAAGATCAAAGGGAAATTTTGATGCTGCTGAATTTTGGAAGGAGATAGGTGGTGAGGATGTTAGAGTGTATGGCAAGAAAAGAGTGTGGAAGATCAAAAACCCATTGCTGCAAGTACTTCACAAGGTTTTGGTGAAATCTATTTTTCACAGGGCACATTATGAGCAGTATGTGTTGGACATGGATTTGTGGATATTGTATGTATATGTCAATGATCATCACCTTTCCAGATTGAATCTGAGCTGGTTGATTGCACAACATTTGAGTGAGGAAGCTGTGACTACTGGTGGTACTAGGATTTGTTGTGGACATGTAGTAACTAGGATTGCAAAAAGCTTGGGACTGTTTAATGAAGAGCAAATGAAGTTGTTTGGAGGAGAAGTGTTGTGTAAGCCTGTGGAGATGAGGAACTTTGGATACTTAAGAGATGCAGGGACTGGAAAGCTGAGGGAGTTGCCTCAAGTGTTGGAGATTGAGCCGGTGAACATATGGTGAGGAAGAGCAGGAGTAAAACACGCCGTGCTTGGCTGGTTTGCACGCCGGGGTTTGTGGTTTGGCAGTATAGTTTGTGATTTCTATGGTTGGATGACCAGTATGTTGGTCATGTTTCAAAACAATGTTTAAAACAAAATTCATGGTCTGTAATTTGGGTACCTCTGTTGGTACCCACCCAAAACAACTTGAACACTTGCACCACCACCACGTTGGCACTATGGTTGCCATTTGGAACAATTCGAACAATTTAATTACTATCTATGATATAATATTAATGCTAACGTAGTATGCCATGGGCAAACTACCATTTTGTGAAATTGTTTGTTGAATGATGATACAGGAAAGATTGGTCCAAAAGATGGACAAAAACTTGGAGATTTCTCGGGAGAATAACAAAGCATACCCGGGAAGTACCGTTATCCTTTATTTTTCCCGTTATACTTTGTTTTTTTTAATTCTTAAAGCATTAGGGACAATGCTTAATTTAAGTATGGGGGGGAAGATAACTTGAAAAATAAAGAAAAACTTATGCTAGTATATGAAAATTTTAAAATGATAAGACAAAAATTTAAGAAAAGCGCCGCTTTTGGCAAAAGAACGCCGTGTTTATAACTAAAGACCGACGCACATTCTAGTGATGTACGCCGATTACGGGGGTATATAAAAATTAATAAAATTGGAAATAACTAAATAATTTTGTATAAAAACATATCCAAAACAATCATAAGAAGTCTGAATCGGGATTAATGACATTATCTGCACATTTTATGACCATTACCACTATGAATATGAGGATTTTGAGCCTATATCGGCATATACCTTTTATGCTTGATTTCTTTGTTTATGAGTGTGCCGATAATTTATGTGATTCTAGAACTTGTATTTGAAATCATTATGAGACCGCAGTGAGATCACATTCGTGTGATATAAGTATTTTTACATGATAAGAGGCAAAAATTAGGAATTACACCATATATAAGCCAACCGTTTTCTAATCGAAATATAACCCTTTAGCACTCACTTTTAGTGCTATTATCCGTTAGATACACCCTTCTGAGCCTTAACTTTTCATTTCTATTTATCTATCAAGAAAATAATCAAAAATATGTTGCTTAGTCGGGAATATGAGAATTGGAGTACATATGAGAAAAAGTATGGTTGTATATCAATTACGATGAATATGAAGAGTGCACGCTTTATGTTTGCTATAATGTGGTTGAGAAAAAGAAAAAAAATAATAAAAAAATAAGTGAAATAGAAAAGTGATGAAAAGGAAAAAAAAGGGTATAAAGAAAGAAAGTATGAATTTCCGACTTAAGTGTTTGCAACAATTATTCCAAAAACCTACCATATAACCCTTAAACCCAATAAAAGTCCTCTTTGATATTTATACTTGGTGCTTACACTACGTCGGTGCAGTTTTGTTTCTTTTACAAGCATATGGTTAATCTATAAGTTATGACTGAGCTATGAGAGTGATTCTATACCAAAACTATTTTTATGAGTGCTTGAGTGAATATGAAAATTTGATACTTTCGTGAGGAGCATGTCATGTTATTCTTGGTTGTCTTGGATACACAACAAATATATACTTTGGAAACATGTACGAGACTTAGTTTTTGAAAGACATTTCTTTTATGCTTGAGGGCAAGCATTGGTTTAAGTATGGGGGAGTTTGATGAGTCTCGTATTATACATGTTTATACCTCCGATATTATAAGAATAATAGGATAAAATAACCACATTACTAGGACTTTTGATACTTAATATGATAAAATATTTACAGGATATAGGTCTGGTGAAAGTAACGAGGAATGCAAGAGTTGGATGACTTTGTAAACATAAAAGAAAAAAAGACTTAGTTGGACTAAAGCACGCCGCTTATGTTATGGAAGAGCACCGCTTACGGGCATCTTTGGTCAACGATGTATTCACAAGTCAAACATAAAGTACGCCGGTTATACATAATATGCGCCGGTTACGCGAGATAAAGCTCGCCGGTTTTACACCACATGCGCGGCGTACTTCACATGACAGTTATGTTTTCTACATTAATGAGCCACTTCAATGATGAGGCCGATCACTTGCCTATCATAACTCATCTGGACGTGCTAGGGCAGCATTTTCACGCTATAAAAAGGAGCACAAAACGGAGTAAAAACACGCAACACAACAACAACAAATACACTTGATCATAGAAGCAGTTAGTAGTGGTTTGTACCAAAACCACTAGCTAAGTAGAAAGAACCACACTTGGAGAACCACTTGGAGAACCACTTGGAGCTCAAATACTTTCAGTATAATTCGTTATAATGCTAGAAATACTTGTGTACTTGTTTAACTTTATGAATAATAAATAGTAGTAACCTTATGTTTGTTTGAGGCATTTGAGCCATGTTTGTTATGAGAATAATATCATGAATATTGAATCTATGTTACTTGCATTTGATATGTCATTGTTTAGTGTCCTATCGTTTGTCTTGATTGATCATAGTGATTGCCTAAAGGTCTAAAGATTCAATCATGTTGGTTATATTATGAACTGTCTGTCTATAACAATTCATTGCTATGCTTGTGAGAATTGCTTAGTAAAACAAACGAAAACCTTAACTATGATACGTTTAATGGCTAGTCTAAAGTCTAACGGCTTGACTATAGGAAATGCATGTTATATACTTCATACTTGGACCAAACGTTATGCATTCTGTGTATCTAGAATAAAGGCCGAAAGGAGATTCTTTTACAAAGGATAGATATACTAGTTAATGTGATCAACCATCATGTTTTACTCTTATGCATTGTCCATGTAACTTCTGTGATATCTCTCATTATTCTCATGTGCTTTGCCTTGAATAAACATACTTTTAATATAAATTGGGAAAACATTTCACAGAACTTAAATCCAACAAAAACGGTTTTAGTGAAAAGTGACAATCATTTGAATCTAATTTTGTTACCTATAACTAGCAATAAGAAACAACATCCTCTCTTGGGACGACTTGGTCTTACCTCAAACCTTTGCTATAAACGGGGGTTATACTTTTGCCCATGTGTTTTGTGTAATAAGGAAAATGGTGAAACTAGTTTAATAAATATAAAGCTTTCGAAACACATCACGCTCCCAAGCCTGATAGAGAGATTCATCGGGCTCTTGCTTAAAATTGTTGATAGCCTCCATTTTCTTAGCAGTTTTAACAGGTGGACAATATCTTTTGAGGAATTTGCTCTTCAGTTCTTCCCATGTAGTGATCGAACCTGCTGGTTCATTTCTTAGCCACTTATTAGCAGCTCCTTTGAGTGAAATTGGGAAGATCCGAAGCATAAGTTGATCATCAGAGACTCCTTCTGTAGTGAATAAATCTGCAATCTCTAGGACTTTTTCCACATGTTCATTAGCATCTTCATTCTCTGTCCCACTGAAAGCATTCTCTCTTAATTCCTTGAGAAACTGGCCCTTCAACTCAAACTTTGACTTGTCGTCAAACTTTGGCCTAGCAACTCCTGAACTGTAGTCGGATCGGGTTTTGTTCATGTATTCCTCCATAGTAGTGTTTTCCATCATTGTTTCTGCTTCTACTTCCTCTTTTTCCTGCTCAGAAAAATAGTCAAGCTCTGAAGAACTTGAAAGGTCAAAGCTTGTTGTGTTGAAAAGCTTCTTAAGTGAATGAAAAGCTCGTTCAGGTTCTTCGTAAGGTTTAATTAGGTTCTTAGTCGAACTTCTGGTGATGCACTACCTGAAATCATCACAAAAGCATCAGTAAGGTATGTTCAAAAAAGTGGAATATCATTAAATTAATAACGAAAATGGAATAAAAAAAATAAAAGTTGCTGATATCTGTAGACGATGCGCCGTATCCTTGAAAAAGGATATGCCGTATCTTATTACGTTAAAATTAAATAAGACTTTTATTTAGAAAATAGATACGCCGCTTTTGAATTAGAATGCGTCGTACCTGTTAAGTATAAAAAATCAGTTATATTTATAAAAATTAAATGCGCCGCATAAGCAGAAGCTAATGCGCCGTATTTTCGTTACGTCTTCAAAATACAAGATTTTTGATTCAGTAGATGCGCCGTATCGAGTAAATCGATGCGTCACTTCTGTTTAATTAATTCGAAAAATGTTTTTAATTTAAATATAGAATACGCCGTATCTACAGAAACAGATGCGTCGTATGGCGTTAAGGTTTCGAAAAATTCTTATTAAAAACAGAATACGCCGTATCTTGGGGAAAAGATGCGTCGTACTCAAATTATTAAACGCGTTGTATTTATAAAATTAAAACGCAATACGCCACATCTGTGAAACAGATGGACCTTATCGTTTGTATCAGCACAATACAACGACAACAGTTAGTACAAAAATTAAAGAAAAATAAAATAAAAATAAAAAAGAAAAATTACAGAAAAATAAAAACAAACAAAAACAGTAAATATGCAAATTATACAATGAATGCAATCTAATTAGTATACAACAAGTTAGTGGTTAGAATCTAAAAACCAAATAAAAAGAAAATCTAATTAAATTACTAATCAAATTAATAGATAAATACAGTTCACTCCCCGGCAGCGGCGCCAAAAAACTTGATGCGCGTAATGTGTCGTTGCGGTTTAGCAGTGTTAATGCCTACTCAAGTTTTACCTTTATATTTAGCCGACTTATCAATAACATACACACTTAACGAGCAGTGTACCCGGTCAGTATGTATATAATGATAAGTAGAGTGTCGATCACTAAGAGTGGAACGATTTATCTTATTAAACTAATCAATATTTTAATATCCTAAGTTACTTTTACAGCCTAATCTAACGCAAGGGGGGTTCAGCCTGAGAGACTGGCACAGATTGGTTTAGTTAAACAGTAAATTAAACTAATGAACACGAATCAGCGAATAGCATACACGTACACAGATAGATAATAGAAACTATAAGAAGACCTGTCCTGATAATTAAGTAGCTTGTCACTTGTTTTATTGCTAGTTTTATACGAAGTGTATGTAATTAAATCTTTCTCGTTGGCTCTAATCATATCAGTGGGTCCACCCTTAATGATAGCTTAT
The DNA here is from genome assembly GCA_014162995.1 of Artemisia annua. NCBI lineage: Eukaryota > Viridiplantae > Streptophyta > Magnoliopsida > Asterales > Asteraceae > Artemisia > Artemisia annua. The sequence goes on from LBNU01015643.1 coordinate 11,565, forward strand.
GACTATCCTATTCATCTAAAGACGTCAGATTAAATAGGCGAGGAAGGGGTATGGCAGCCCAAGCAGTGCTCTGCTAGACACAGAGGTTATCAATGCACTAATATAAGTCACCAAAGGCATCATCATATAAANGAAGTGTATGTAATTAAATCTTTCTCGTTGGCTCTAATCATATCAGTGGGTCCACCCTTAATGATAGCTTATGACTATCCTATTCATCTAAAGACGTCAGATTAAATAGGCGAGGAAGGGGTATGGCAGCCCAAGCAGTGCTCTGCTAGACACAGAGGTTATCAATGCACTAATATAAGTCACCAAAGGCATCATCATATAAACTTTAATTGATGGGAAATCATTTTTAAGAGGTGTGTATGATTTCCCGTAGTCACATACAAAGGCCCATCTATCCTGATGAATTAAAGCGTACTATTACAATAAAACAAAACTACTTAATGAATTAAATACATGCAGGACCTTCTTACAGCTATAATATCTTCGATTTGGGTGTGTCTTGTGTTGCTTCTTCGACTGAACTTGGCTCCTTAGGGTTATGTTGCACACAAAATTCGTCTAGGTCTTAGGATATTTATAGTTTCTGTCTTAGGGTTCGATGCGGCCCATGTAATTGGCAGATGCGGTGCATTAACTTAACTTCACGTGGGGTCCAAGATTAATATATTCTGGAATATTTGTACACCGTCTTCAGATGCGGCATAACTTGAATCTCTATGCACCGCATGTCCTTCAGTGTCTTGGATTGTATCTGGTGAAGTCTTGATATTGATACGCCGTATGTCAGAAGTATAATGCGGCGTATCTGGAGTAGAACAAGCTTGATCTTCTTCGTTGACCAATGTTTCATATGCGACGCATGGTAGAATTCCATGCGGCGCATTCTTCAAAGTCAGGCAATGGTCTTCGAATTCATCTAAGTATGATATTGCGGCGTATCTGTTGAGAGAGATACGGCGCATCTTCTGGCTTTAAGTAGACTTTTGACATCTTGCTCGTTTTGCTCCATAATTAGTCTAAAATCACCAAGTTTCACCTATTACCTGTTTTTACCTGAGAATCACGAAAGTAAACATTAAAGTATCGATTCTCATATATAATAAAGTAAAACAAGTCAAATAAATAGGATAAATGATGATAATAATATGTACTTATTTGAGTTCATCACTCTTGCTTTCTTTCTCCCCCTTTTGTCGAATCAAAAAGGCGGGACTACCAATCAAGCCAGGTTTCGAACTTGGGCCTGTGGGATAAATGAGCTATCTTGTATGTGCACCCGAATGTGCTCCCCCTTGAACATAGCTCCCCCTAGATCGTTGCTCCCCCTTGTTTCAAGGCGGGGATCCATGGGACAAGAGCCTCACCTTTGCGGTGACCTAGCTACATAAAACACAACAACATACAACAACCAAGAAAACTTCACATGTGAAAGTCCAAAATCGGTTAGGTTACCATTTGGATACTTACAACATGGGTTAGTTAACAATAATACATATATGTTTGTCCAATATGACTCCAATAACCATTTGTTGAGCATGGTACAATATTATATGAATATTTAATAGTGGTTCATGTATATTGTTCTATAAATATCAACATAGAAAATCATAATATCACACCAAACTTCATAAGCAATTTTATTAAAACAAAAACCATGTAGATCATACAAGAAGACTAGCATATGAACCTAACATAAATTATTCAAACAAGCTTATGAAAAATTCCTAAGTGGATATAACTAGTACTACAATTTTTCTCCACTTTACTCTTCATCCTTCTCTTGAAGAGTCACCCTAGAGATGTCTTTGAGAATGGCGGCCATTACCAACATGTCATTGTTGATAGATTTATGGTGTTATCTTATTTCCTCACCAATGGAGAGAACATTCCGCTCAATCACATCTTGGGTGGAGCAACATCCACACCTCCGGGTATGGTTGTCCTCAAGTGGTTTTCCAAGATCTTCTTCAATCTTGCGCCAAATGTCATCTTCCACCAAACAAAGTTTGACGAAATCTTTGACAATTGGAATCTCCGCTCCATTGATGCTATCCCAATCCACACTTTCTTCTTCTTCTCTAGTCATCATACGCCTACCATTGTTGAAATGGTTTGATGACCCAACAAATTCTTCATCCATATCCATTTTTCTTTTAGTATGTTTGAGAGTGATTTGTTATTAAGCAATGTTTGGTGTCAAGAACTCAAGCAAGATTACTCCTTTTATAGATGGATTAGGGTGGTAGTTAGGATTCTTATTTCTTAAAAGTTGGTCAAGCTATCAAGATCAAGGTACTTTGATGCTTGATAGGATGTTCAACCCATCTAAGTCATGTACTAATATGCTTTAATCACATGTTGTTGGGAAGAGTTATTCAAAGAGTTATGAGTGTTTTAGTTTGCATTAAATTGAGATTGGGTGATCTAGTAACTCATGCAAGTTCCCACAATTTTATCATACATGCACCATAATTTGTTAAGCCATGCATGAAGATAGGAATACTTACCATTTCAAAGATAAATAACTCCATTTATTTTAATTAGGCATACAACACATAAAGTGAACAAGTAGAGTTAGATATAAAATTTTTAACACAAGAGTGAATTGTGATCAAGATTTTATCTAATCTAGGTAATTTCGCATAATTAACATAATCGAGTTTCTAGCAAAATTTTTTATGTCAAATTTTCTTGTTCATAGCACATAGTATAGACATGTAGAATCTAGAATATTAACAATCATTATTTGAATAATGAGTTGATTAATATTTTTCCTCTCGGAATACATTTATTTGAACTTCCTTCCATGCCTTCACATACGTCCTAGTCACATAAGCACATAAGCTTTAAGAGCACCTAAAGGACTTGCAAACGACTCCTAAACATATTATTCTATCTTAAAGATTGTTCTCCTAAGATGCATGTCAACCATGTACACCTAAACTTATCCCAAAACAATTTGGATTTTTGAAAATGTCATGCCAAAACTTAAGTTTGTTTATTTTGTGACCTAAGAGTTCTTTTATTCAAGTCACCAATGACTTGTTCAATAGGATGACCCCTCGTTGTTTCCTTGTTAAGCACTATGTATGCTTTACTAGTTTGAGAGTATCCTAGGAACACACCTTCATACGACTTTGGGTCGAATTTGGTGAGATACTCTTTGGTGTTTAGTATAAATACTTTACACCCAAATACTCTAAAATACTCTAGGGATGGTTTCCTATTTCTAAGTATTTCATATGGTGTTTTATTTATGACCTTTCTAATATAGACTCTATTGAAGATATAACATGCGGTATCTAGGGCATGACACCAAAACTTTTGTGGAATGGATTGCTCGTCAAGCATGGTGATGCGCGTGATGTGTCATTGTGGTTTAGCAGTGTTAATGCCTACTAAAGTTTTAAATTTATATTTAGCCGACTTATCAATAACACACACACTTAACGAGCAGTGTACCCGGTCAGTTTGTATATAATGGTAAGTAGAGTGTCGATCACTAAGAGTGGAACGTATTATCTAGTTATCCTAATCAGTATTTTAATATCCTAAGTTAATTTTACAGCCTAATCTAACGCAAGGGGGGTTCAGCCTGAGAGACTGGCACAATTTGGTTATTTATTAAACAGTAAATTAAACTAATGAGCACGAATCAGCGAATAGCATACACGTACATAGATAGATAATAGAAACTATAAAAAGACCTGTCCTGATAATTAAGTAGCTTGTCACTTGTTTTATTGCTAGTTTTATATGTCGTGTATGTTAGTTAAACCTTCTCGTTGGTTTCATTATATCGGCAAGTAAACCCTTAATGATTACTTATGACTATCCTATTTATCCAAAGACGTCAGATTAAATAGGCGAGGAAGGGGTATGGCAGCCCAAGCAGTGCTCAGCTAGATACAGAGGTTATCAATGCACTAATATAAATTCACCAAAGACATCAAACATATAAAATTTAATTGATGGGAAAGCAATTTTAAGGCGGGCATATGATTTTCCGCAGTCACATACTACCGGCCATCAATCCTGATGAATTAAAGCATACTATTACAATAAAACAAAACTACTTAATGAATTGAATACATGCAGGACCTTCTTACAGCTCTAGTATCTTCGTTTGGGGCGTGTCTTGTGTTGCTTGTTCGTCTGAATTCGACTCCTTAGGGTTATTGTGCACACAAAATTCGTCTAGGTCTTTGGGTATTTATAGTTTCTGTCTGAGGGTTCGATGCGGTGCATTGAGTAAGTAGATGCGGTGCATTGACTTAACTTCACGTGGGGTCCAAGATTAATATATTCTGGAATATTCGTACACCGCCTTTAGATGCGGCTTAACTTGATTCTTGTATGCGGCGCATGTCCTTCAGTTGTCTTGGATTGTTTCTGGTGAAGTCTTGATAGTGATACGCCGTATGTCAATTGTATAATGCGACGTATCTAGAGTAGAACAAGCTTGATCTTCTTCTTTGACCAAAGTTTCATATGCGGCGCATGGTATAATTCCATGCGGAGCATTCTTTAAAGTCAGGCAATGGTCTTCGAATTCATCTAAGTATGATATTGCGGCGTATCTGTTGAGTGAGATACGACGCATCTTCTGGATTTCAGTAGACTTTTGACATCTTGCTCATTTTGCTCCATAATTAGTCCATAATAGCCAAGTTTCACCTATTACCTGTGTTTACCTGAGAATCACTAAAGAAAACATTAAAGCACCGATTCTCATACATAATAAAGTAAAACAAGTTAAATAAATAGGATAAATGATGATGATAAAATGTACTTATTTGAGTTCATCAAATATCCCCCCACTTGAACTTTATTTGTCCCCAAGTAAACCTTAGATTTAATCTTATGAAAATGTATCCTATAAGGTATTAGGATGTATTTTTAATAATTAATCACGTATTCGTTTCATCATAATCACACAACCAACCACTTAACGAAGTAGAAACAAAATAATTTTTCAATATAAAAACAATTCTAAATCGTTTAGTTGCTAGTTGTGATGAATATTCTATCATAAGCTTGACAAGTATACGCATCTCCCCCACTAAAGCCAAGGAGTAACAAGTCTAAAGCGGTAAAAAGGGTTTTGAGGCTTAAGGGTTGAACCTAGTGATTGGCTCTGAATAGTCAACTAAAACTGACCAAGGATTTGGTCAACTAAAGTCAAACAATTGAGCCAATACTAAGCCAAGGAGTATAGAATATTCCTGGGTCGTTTAATCCCAACGAGGTGTGCAATTGTAGAAAAACGGATCTGTGATCGGGTGATTTTGATTGGGAATGGGATAATAGTGATTTAAAACTAAGGAAATATAAAGAAAATGATTCAAATGATTGGTATCAACAAACACGTAAAACCAAATATCCTAGAAACGTTTTAAGACCTAAAAACGTACGTTTACGTTTAAATAAACGTCAATGTACAAAATAAAAAGTGAAAATGGAAAACTATTAATACCTAGGTGATGAAAATTATATTTTTACAAACCTAATGAGAAAAGAAAATTATTGGAAAAAGAAAATTATTTATTAAACTATTAAATTAATTATTATTAATTAAAAACTGATTTAAACTATTTAATAATTACCTAGAAATTAAGAAAATGTAAAATAAGTCTAGATAAATGAAATTAAAACCTAGAAAAGTCTAAAATATTATAAAACAATTTTTAAAACTGAAAATATAATTATTACACTATTTATGTAATTAATATTAATTAATTTCTATTTATTAATTACTAAAACTATTATTGATTTATTATAAATACTAAACAACCTAATAAAAATCTGAAACTTTTTATATAATTATTAAATAAATACAGGAACCTATAAAAATTATAAGAAACACTAAGCGCTTAAGGAAAATAAGCTAATAAGCAATAAGCTTCTTAAATAGAAACTATCACTTCTATTAAATTGATGATTTTGTGATTTTCTTTTTATAGAACTATTATACTACTGTAAATAACAAACTTTAATGAAAACAAAAAGTTTAAAACCTAAAAATAAGCAGAATTGAGCTTATGAGCTTTCACAGTTGAGCTTTTGGCTCAATATGATGGTTCAAACTCAAATAAGTAATCAAATAAGCTTATTAAAAGAAGACAAAAGTAAAATAAGGTGAAAATAAGTAAAAGGAACTGGAAATGAGAAAAAGGAACAAGAAATAAGCACTGAATAAGCTTAAGTAAGCAAATAAGCAAATTCGAATCCCACAGTGAACACAACAAGCCTGCAGTGATTTGTAAGGGCAATTCAAGCTTATTAAATAAGCTGAAAAACACAAAATAAGCACTGAAGTAACAAGCTGGGTTGGTGAGCTATCCAAAGAACCAAAATTCACAGGCTGGGGCCCACAAATAAGCTTATGACAAGCTTGTGAACAAGCCACAAACTCACTGCAGACTCAGTATATACTGAGAAATGGGACAAAGTAAAAGCAATAAGCAGCCTTATCAAATAAGCTACAAAATGAAAAATAAGCCTTGGACCAAGTAATATGATGGATTGGCTTCTCAAAGAACCAAACTACACAAGCTAATTCCAAGGGATGAGCTTTTTATGAGCTTATGAAAAAGGCTCACCTACACTGATGAGTCAGTGTAGGGAGTGATTTTTCGCAAACATGAAAGACAAAATAAGCACTGATAATAAGCAATACATGGAAAACCAAAAGCATGAACATCAACCTAGCCAGAAGNACAAAGTAAAAGCAATAAGCAGCCTTATCAAATAAGCTACAAAATGAAAAATAAGCCTTGGACCAAGTAATATGATGGATTGGCTTCTCAAAGAACCAAACTACACAAGCTAATTCCAAGGGATGAGCTTTTTATGAGCTTATGAAAAAGGCTCACCTACACTGATGAGTCAGTGTAGGGAGTGATTTTTCGCAAACATGAAAGACAAAATAAGCACTGATAATAAGCAATACATGGAAAACCAAAAGCATGAACATCAACCTAGCCAGAAGGGCTTTCTAAAACAATAAATTACACAAGCTAACTCTAACTAATAAAGATTGCTCAAGCTTATGAAAATGGTTGAAAAACTGTGCACAGGGCAACTTATCTAAAAAGTACTTAATGACAAGGGCTCAATAAGCAGTTTAACAAGCAATCTAAAAATTATAAAAAATACTATCAACTAAACAAGCAGCAAAATATTAATAAATTAAAAGCACAAAACTTAACTCCTAAAATTAAACCCTACATGAAATTCCAAAGTTTATTCAAAAACTTTTTCACTGAAAATTTTGACTTTTTGAAATTACAAGCTAAGTTGACTAATATGAACTTTGATTTGAATTTACCTACTGATTATATGATGTTAAGCTAATTAAAGATGAAAACAAGCTAGTTTAACAAGTTATGAGCTAATGTGATGAGTTTGGAATCAATTGGTTTCACAGATTAACAAGCAAGAGTGATTCAAGATGATTTTGACTTTCTTGTGAAAGAACAATGGAAATGATGGTCAAACTGAGATATAGGATCAATTGGTGTAATACATCAAACAAGAACAATCACACAAACCACCTATTACTCAAGTAAACAGCCTATTCCAAACACTCCTTTAATAAGGTTAAACCAATAATTTCAATCCAAATCACTCTCACAATCCTTTATACTGATTCCAATACTTAAACTAGCACAATACAAGACCAAATAAGCACAAATCAACAACAAAGTGGGCATGAATCCCAGAAATGAACTAGTTGGTATTTCAACTGTGAATCCAAGATTTTAGGCAACTCCAAATTTCAACAAACAAACTGGTTATATTAATCAATATTATGATTATTTAACAACAACTAAGCATGAAAACATTAACATCAATCAAATTAACCAACTAATTCAACAAATGAAAATTGCAACAAAGCTTACAAGTATGGAGCAAGGCTGAAACCAATGAACCAAGAACCAAGAACCAACCTATAGGTTCTCCACAGAACCACTAACCCATGGCCATCCACAATTCACCATGCTCCAGCCATCATCATCATCATCATGGAATTTTTTTGATTTTTCTTTGATTATTCTTGATTTTTTTTGTATTTTTGATTTTTGCTACTAACTGAATTTTAATAGTTTCTAATAGCTTATACAAGCTATCTAGGAGCTTACATGAGCCTAAGAGTCCATATCATTAATCAGAAACAACAATTGCATAAACTGAGACAGATACTTAAACTTGAAATTTATTACTGAAAAGAGTTGAGATTACACTTGAATTAACTTGTACAATGCTTAAAAGCTTGAGAGTTAACTGAGAATACAAGTTACTACTAAACGAGACTAATTAAGATAAAAATAAACTACACACCAAGCTTTGCTCCATCCTTTCTGTTAG
>LBNU01015644.1:0-17958 GCA_014162995.1 Artemisia annua
TCTTCCCCATTACTCCATTACACTATTACTTTTACCCATGAGTCCCAATCGTCCCAAAACAATATGTACAAGGATATGACTTAACTTAGCAACCATGTAATTAACCGGATAATTAACTAAGGGTTTAACAAATGTTTTCACAATAATGCATCAAAGGTGGGTGCATACAAGGTAGGCTAAGGCGATTTGGGTGTACATTTAGTGGGGTGTAAACAAATTCTCACTTTGAGTAACATGCTCAAAGGTCGAAACGAAAGGATAGGCTCGGAAGGGTGTACTAGGGGTATCGTGTACCAAAAGTGGATACAACGCAAAGGGTGTGGGAGAATTACTTGACCAATGAAGTCAATGTAATTATAACAAAAATACGGGTGTAAAACAATGGGTTAATCCAAATGCCTCTTATCATGTAGTAAATCTTAACTACACGAATGTAGTCTCACTTGTGGATTTGAGATGGTCCTAACACAAGTTCTAGAATCTAAATACTACCGGTACACACATCATAGCACCAAAGATGGATGCTTTTCCTACCAATTCTAGGGGCGAACCTCACATATTTGGGGTGGAAAAATTTTTTAGTGGTACGGTTTTGTGCTAGTCATACAATTTCCTATCCATGAGACGCTCATTAAGATCAAGGTTTCACTTCTAAATGTTGTAAAAAAATTTAAATTGGCGCTAAAATTGCCCTAACAAATATTTCTCTTGGTTTTATTACAAATTTACTATCAAACAAAGCAAAACATCAAGTGTAAGTGTATTCTCAATGGTGCCTTCATTTACCCCCTTACACTTAAATCGAACATTGTCCCCAATGTTCAAACAGAAGATGTAAAAGTAAATAAAATATAAGAATGAAATCAAATACTCCCCTGAATCGTTTGATGTGGATAGTGAGGTAACATGGTTAGATCTTCTTCCAAGAAAGACGAACGTTCAAAGCTTCCCTTCCAAAATAATAAACGTCTTCTTGTCCAAAATAACCTGTTAACCTGAAAAAGATAAAGGCCAACCTCGCGTAAAATCGGCGGTAAAATCTACATAATAAGATATAATGCTTGTGGAATGAATATTTTGCAGAATTCCTGGAGATTATAAGTTAAAGAATTGACAAAACTTTTTAGGTTTCCGGAAAAATACAAAACTTTCAAAAATTGCAGAAAATTATAACCTGACGCCGTCAGGTGTTAACCCTGACGCCGTCAGAAAGTTCTGACAGAATTCTCATGTTAAGCTTCCGGGAAAAATTCTGGAAAAACTAGATCTTACTTCCTGGAATTCCTGCAAAAATTCATTATGACTCGATACAAGCATTTGACTCAAACAAGTACTAATATGTATGCTAATTTCATTGTTATGATTCATGTTCATTCGTTCTATATAAACCGATTTAGATTTCCCTTACACTTAGCTTTTGCAAAATACCTTTATATGTAGTTAAGACGAAGTTAAAAACAAAATAAAGCATTTTCACAATTTAGTTTGAAGCATGAATCAATAACAAGAAATATAACTTACATACGGAAACAAATAAAATCAAATAAACACACAAAAACACACAAAACATGGGTTGCCTCCCAAGAAGCGCTTTTCTTTATTAACGAGTCTTGTAGCTAGACTCAAAGTCACCGTACGTTACGTGACTTCGTCGTTGGTCTCGGTTCCTAAGTCATCCTCTTTTCCGGTTTTGTATTCGGGCCCTAAGTTCAAACAATCCTTATAGAAACCGAAAATCCTTTTCATGACATAGTCTACTCCCCTACGTCTATCCTCATCATTCCTATAGTAAACCGCTTGTTTGAGCTCCTTCTCAACGTTTGACAAGTGTTGGTATTGCTCTATCTTATACGGCATTTGGTAGTTCACCTCATCGGTCTCATCCTTAAATGTGACTATCCCTAAGGAAGGTTCATGAGTCATTCTAGAGACCTCGATAAATGGTTTGCCTAAGACTACTTGGGTCACACTTGCATCGATTATTGGGCGGATATCTTCTACAATCACAAAGTCGGTGACATAGGTAAAGTTTCCTACATAAACCGGTAATCCTTTAACTCTTCCCGTGAAGTTACTAATCCATCCCTTATCGGGAAACACTCTATACCCTAGTTGACTTTTCATTATCAAATTGTATTGAGCTCTAGTCATGATGTTAATGGGTGATCTAGGGTCAATGTACGCTTTCCAAATATGCAAATGCCCGATGTTGCATGGTATGTTGAGATTAGATGGATCGCCCACCTTGAAAATTGGGTTACCTAGGATGTATGGGGTCTCGGAGTCATCGAATAGATTCTTATGATATGCTCGCTCTTCCTTAGTGGGTAACCTATTGAAGTAATCCTCCTCCTCTACTTCTTCTATTTCGCTAACCTTAGCCTTCCTATCATCCTCTAATTCCTTACTCTCATCCTTTGATTCACTATCATTCTCACTCCTATCAATTGGTCTAATGGTCACAACGTTTACGAAGTGGACATGTTTGGATGAAGAGGGGTCCTTGATTTGTGGTTCGCTATTGGTGTTTCTAGCGTCCTTTTGTGGGGGTGATAGCACTTGGTTGTTGAGGGCTTTCAACAAGTTGTCAATTTTATTGGTCATCTCTACTTGTTGTTGATTGAATTCGGATGTGAATTTAGCTATGCGAGCTTCTTGAGATGCCATAAAATTGGACATCAATCCTTCAAAGTTGTTGGTACTACCATAGTTGTTGGAAGGATTGTTGTTGAAGGTACGGTTTGAGGAATTACCGTTGGGTTGAAACCGGTTAGGTGGGTTGGAAGAATTGTTTTGGGGTGCGTTTTGGTTTGACTTCCACCTAAGGTTGGGGTGATTTTTCCATGAGGGGTTGTATGAATCTCCATAAGGGTTTGGCTCGGGTTTGAAAGTGTACCACTTATCTCCCGCTCCGTCGGTACGCGTGGATGCGTAGTCCGCAAAAGCTTGTTCGGGGAGTTCCATGCAATCACGAGTGTCGTGGGGACCACTACATAATTCGCACGAAGAAGTGATTTTGTTCACTTGGCTTGAAGGTTTAGGAGCTTCGTAGGATTTCATGAGAAACTTGACTTGGTCTTCAAGTTCTATGATCCTACGGTCGGAAGTGCTTGAATTATTCGAAGGCAAAGATATTGCCTTGACCGTTTTATTCAAATCACGGGGATCATTCCAACTTTCGTTGTCATATAGAGCAAGATCTTCTAGGAGATCCCATGATTGTTCCGCACTTAGATCACGTAGCTTGCCACCGGCCGCTTGGTCAATGGTTTGCCTCGTGTGGAGATTGATGTGGTCATAGAAGATTTGGACTTGGAGCCAAAGGTCTATGCCATGATGAGGGACTTTTTGGAGTAAGTCCTTGAATCGAGTCCATGCCTCGTAGAGGGTTTCGCCTTGGCGTTGTTGGAACGCCAAGATATCATTCCTTAGCTTGGTAGTTCTCCCCGGTGGGAAAAATTGAGCAAGGAAACGAGTTGTGAGATCGTCCCAAGAGGTGATGGATCCTGCGGGAAGTCGCTCAAGCCATTGACTAGCTTGGTCCCGTAGAGAGAATTGGAAGAGACGCAATCGGGTCGTCTCTCGAGTTGCAACATCAAGGTCTATGGAATCTACGATTTTGAGGAAATCCTTGAGATGTTGGTTTGGATCTTCGGAACGAAGTCCATGGAATGCGCATCCGCTTTGCACCAACCGGATGGTGTCGGATCGCAAGGGAGTGACATTGGCTCCTTGAGTGAGCTCAATGGTGTTTCGATAGCCAAGGTGGCTAGGTCGGGAATACTCTCCTAAGGTGCGGGGTCTAGGAGGTTGGTTTGGTTGTGGTGGGTGGTTTGGTTGAATTAGGTTGTTGGGATCAAGGATGTTACCACCTTCCATGATGGCGGATGGTAAAGATTACGAACAAAAACACGAAGAAAAAGATAGACTAAAGAAAATCCTAGAAAAAGAAAATAAAAATCTCACTAGAAAGGAATCTAGTGAGTAGACCTAAAGAAATAAAAATTCTACCTAAACAATAACTATTCCCCGGCAGCGGCGCCAAAAACTTGATGCGTGGTTTTGTGACCTTACAACAGGTTTTACCTCTCGAGGGATCTCAAGAGGCTTACAACCCCACCAGGCAGTGTACCTGACCGATGTAGTATAGGATAGTGGTAAGTACGGGGGATTGATCGTTCTCTCACAGGGAATAGTGTTCGTTAGGATAGAAAAGCTACTCTAATAGGTCTAAGGGTGGAAGGAAGATTCTTTTTGTATTTTTATATTTTTTTGAAAGCAATTAAAATCTCGGTTTTTAGAGGAAGGGCGGAATTAGTTGCTAGTCAACTAACCCAAGTTTACTACTTATGCAAATTAAAATAAAATAAATATCTAAACTATTGTGGTTGTGAAAACAATATGGAGAAAATTGTGTTTACTTAGATTTCATTACTCCCTAACTATCTTTTACCGGTTAATTGATATGTGTGTTACTTGTGTGGATGAAGGGTGTATTCCTAATAACTCATGGAGTGGCATACATATCTCTCCAATTCTATGAGCTCTTATCTCGCCCTATGCCATGCACGGCACAACCATAGGGGTTGTAAACAGTGGCTCATGCGTTAAATACTACCTTAATAGCCTAGTATGCCTTGGCTACATGTTTCCCAAGACGTTCAAGCACGTTACCATAAAGGAGGTTGGCCAGTTTTCTTGAGCCTAACATTGATGGAACAATCATCCCAACAAACAACAACACACACCAATCAACCAATAATTAATAGTTAGGTTTCATTAGATCTAAGCAAACACTAGAGAATTTAGCTACACATGTTAATTAAAAGACAAGCAAAAGAGATAATCAACCAACACATAGACATATTGATTGAATTAAAGTGAAGACTTATCTTTAATTAAGCATGAGGGTTCCAAGGGTTGGAAACCCTAAAAAGTACAGAAAATTCGTCTAGGGTTTGGTGCCAAAAGTTCTCCACAAAGTTCCACCCTTAATGAATGAAAAATAGAAAACTATATATAGATTTTACATTCTGACGGCGTCAGGTTATAGAGGCTGACGCCGTCAGCTCGCCGCCATTAGGTTTCTCGGATGGCCTAGATCCACTTCTGACGCTGTCACTCTCTATTCCTCTCTGGGCCGTCACTCTTTAAATCATAACCTGACGGCCTACAACTTCTAACACCTGACGGCGTCAGGTGTTAATCTCCAAAATTTTTCTGGCCCGTCATTTGATAATTGGTTTCCACTCTTTTGTCAAGGCTTGCTGACGGCGTCACCTTGTGACTCTGACGCCGTCAGGTTGTAATTTCTGCTTCTTTTGAGACTTTGTCATTTTCTTCACTTTTATGCTCCAAAAACGTCCAAATATGCATGTTTTCCAGAATTGCTCTCAAAAGTACCTAAAATGACAAAAGAAATGATTTAGGGCAATATTTGATCACATTTATACGAATTAGGGCTTAAATGACCCCCTAAAAGCGTAACACTTTTCGTCTCATCAACTTTACATAGGTGTAAAATATCGTAGCCCATGCTTTACTAAACTCATACTCACACACCATTACTCAAACCTATGGCTCTCACTCAACACTTAGTGTTGACTCTTTAAGCATGTATCCTAGGTATAAGGCCGTTACGGAGCTTTGGCAGGAAGTGGCACTGAACTCGGAGGACTTTCAATCCTGTTATCATTCAAACACTATTTCACACTTAGATTCACGGGATCTCGTCTTAATAAAACTCTGATATTTTAATGAATGATAACTTATTTATAAAAACGTCTCTTTTCGAGTCGTTTTCTATTATTGTGACTGTGATTCCATGAAGTAATACCCCAACCCTAAATCCGCTGCGATCCGTGAAAATGGAGGTTTTACACTTGAGTTGTACAAAGTCCTTTTTGTACATAAAATAATTAATAAAGAGGAAAAATTATAATTGGAACGAGAACTTCCCTGAAATTTGCTCTTGAAAATGATAGAAGGATCATGTTGGAAAACGTGCCTTCGCTTCGCCAAATGAGAAAACTTCAAATCCCTAAAATCACACAACTACCAAAAGCATAAAACCTAAAAAATAAAAATAAAAATCCTAACTCACTTTCGTAGGAATCATGGTTGCATTTAGCATATGCAACAAGCCTTTTAAACCACTTAGTGTCCCAAGTGGATGAGTGAAGTCTCGTGAGGGTTTACAGGGAACACACCCACAAAGTTCATTTAAAAACTAATACAAGTTTAAATTATGATTATTAAAATAAAAAAATTTAGGTACAGAAGGAAGCTACGGCGTAGCTAGAAATGTTGCTATGCCATAGTTGCTAAAATACTCCAGACTAACACCTGGGGGTTGCTACGGCGTAGTACTGGTTGGAGCTACGCCGTAGCTAAGTCCTGGGGAATTTTTCTTGGTGCGAAAGTCCAAAATTGGGTTCCCCAACGCAAAGCTTCCTCTAGAACCTGCAAATCATTAACACAAAACATACCAAACCAACAAAATAAAAGGAAAAGGATAATTCGGGTTATCTCCCGAAAGAGCACTTTTGTTTATTATCGAGTCTTTAAGTTAGACTCACTGCTACGCTAGTCAGCCGGTTGCACACCAAGTTGGGTGTGCATTTCTTCTCTTATTAACTCTTTGACTTTGCTCCATTCATACGTCCCACTGGCAGCTGTTTATCGATTGTCTTATCGATGCTTATGAAACTTCCTACTTCATCCATTGTGTATTTACGAACCTTGAAAGTTTCAACTTTTACTTCTAGGGGATCGTACCTCCTTCCTTCCAATTGACATCCGTGCACTTCCATAGCTTCCAATTCAACCTCATGCCAGAACTTCCGTCCTTTTTTTAAAGTTCTTTCACATTTCTCCTAGATATCCTGGAGCATATACCCTTTTATTCCGATCTTGAGTTCATACTCATCAAGAAGTTGCAATACTTCTCTTTCGAATTCTGACTTAAATTTTTCAAAACTCCTTTCGAAAGGATCATCATACTCCTCAGGTGCATCTGATTTGTCTGAATAACTGTCGATCATCCATTCCACAAACACCTTTAGTCTGGTTTTCTTGTCAATGTTTGCGGTACCGAACTTTCTTGTAATCCATTCATCAAACGAATAATCGCGCCCTGATGTGTGCTTATTCACACATCTTTTCTTTGCCAAATTAAGACCAAAACAGACACAAACTAACCATAAATGCCAAAGATATTGTGATTTTGTGTTTGTGATCGTTCAAGTATGGATATTTCAGAAAACGGGCACGAAACATGCCAAAAAGGACAAAAACGAGCACGAGATTGGAAAACGTGTCAAAAGCCAGAGCCGGGAAAGCAAATTACCATTGTGGGAGCTCAGAGTGTCAAAATGAACCTTGGGGAATCACAGAATGCCAGAAATAGTCCTTGGATCAAAGTTTGAAGAATTGGCAAAAATGGCCCCTCAAGTTTCAAAAGTTGGCAGAAATGGTCCCTGGTGATTAAATTTGGGAAATGTTCAATAAAGGTCCTTAGACAATTCAACTTGGCAAGTTTTACCCTTGGTAGGAGTTTTGAAGATTGGCAAAACAGGTCCCTACATTTTTAGCAATTTACAAATAAGGTCCTTGGGCTTTATTACTTGTAAAAACAAATGGACCCTTTGTTCCTAACCCATTAAACAAACCCACTACCCAATCCCTTTTACCCCTGGCCCAATACCCTTTCACTGGCCCGAAAACATAAAAATAAACACCCCGTTTATTTATTTACTCCCTCTCAGTTTAAATAAATCAAACAAACTCCACCTTCTCCCACTTGCAAACCTGCAAAAACTAAACCCCCTCACCTCCAGCTCACATTCACCATTACTTGTTCCCCCAGCCTCCACAAGGTCCAAATATCATTTAATGCTTCTTCAAAGTCTCCAAGTAACCAGAAAGTGGGTATAGATATTTTGGTGCCAAAATGCCTTTCAAAGGCTGGGATTGCATTGACTCATCCAAGGGCTCCAAATTAAAGTGGGATTTGCTCAGAAGGGTTCACAAACCCTAATGGTTCCCTATAAATAGAAAGATAAGCAAAGTAAAGCGGTGTGTAGTTTTATTAGTTAAATTCCATGTCGAATTCATAAATTTTCCTTTCCTAGTTGTAAAATTTAGTTAAACAATGTTGTAAACTGTCTTTCTAGTGTAACATAAGTCTTATGTACCATTAATTTCAAGTCTCTCTATACAATTCAGTTTTTAGCATTTTCAAGTTAAAATCCCAATTTCACTTAAGGTTGTTTACAGTTGTTGCTCAGTGCTTGTTTAAGCTCACTTAAGCTCAATTGAAAGCTTTTTAAAGTTTATCAAGCATTTGAAACAATTAAGATAAGAAACTAAAAAATACAAAAAGAATACAAAAAAAATCATTCAAAAATCAAAAATCAAATTTTATGAAGACCCAAGCAAGGAGCACTGTGAATATTGGATGGCAGTGGTATTAATGCTTCGTGGGAAGCTTTAGGTTGAGTTCTTGGTCTATGGTTCTCAATTTCTTGCTTGGATGCACTTTGTAAGCATAAATTTCATTTTTTGCTTTTCACTGTAGATGTGCTTATTATTGCTTATATGTATGTCTTTTGTGCTTATTTAGTGTTCCTATGTGAGATTGTTGTTTAAAATTGCTTGCTAGTTCATTGGTTTCCATTGTACTCATATTTGTCATTTCAACTGCCATAACTAGTATAATAGTAATCTTAGGTGATTGTTGTTCTAGTTGTTACTTATCTGCTCATTTTAGCTCATTATGTAATAATATGCTCTTGTGATTCAGTAGCATAGGTTAAATAAGTGTCTTGCTTTGAAAAGTCTCTTGTGAGTCTGTTTTAAGGTGTGTTTGGATTTGCTGAAATCATTGGTTTTCAGTGGGTTGTGGTTGTTGTTTTTAGTTGTAACATGTTACTTTAGCTGTTATTAGGTCATATTAATCATAAAATCTAGTGGTCTTATTTAAAAAAGTCAAAATCAATCTTTAGGCTCTAGTTTTAGTTCACTGTTGGAATTTGCAGTTGCTTAATCACATAAACAGGTTCATTAGTTGTTATAGTAGCTTAAAATAGTCTCATTGTAGCTTATTATCACATTTTCAGCCCATTAGAAGTAATCAAAGTTCACAAAAGTCAACTTAGTTAAGAAAACTCAAAAAGTCAAAAAAGTTCCAAACAGCAGAAAAAAGTTTTTGAATTTTCATATCTTCAAATTTCAACCAAATCTTATAAAATTTTGGGGTAATGTACTCTTATATATTGTTTACTTAGTGGCATTTTTATTTTAATTTTTAGATTTTTTTACAAGGCGTAATCAACTATTTTTGGGCTGCAAAAAGTCGTTTTTAACAGCAGAAAATGTTTTTGAATTTTCATTTCTTCAATTTTCAACCAAATCTTGTAAAATTTTAGATTAATGTACTCTGATATATTTTTGACTTAGTGGTATTTTTATTTTAATTTTTAGAATTTTTTGTTACAGGGCTTAACCCACTTTTTAGGGCTGCAAAACTTGATTTCAGAAAATTTCTAAAGGACTGTTTGGATTAGTGGTATTTAGTGTGTGCTAGATTGTTTTGATTGTTGAATTTGGTTTAGTTAAGTCACATTAGGTTAATATTAGTTAGTTATAGCATAAAATTCAGTAACCTTTTCATAAAAAGTCAAAATCTATCATTAACTCTCATTGTTGCATTCACTGTAGTATTCTAGGATTGCATAATCTTCATTATAGTTGTACAAGTTGATAAGTTAGCTTAATTCAGTTTTAACTTAGCTCATAACTTCATATTCAGTGAGTAGAGATCAATCAAACCTGACTTTAGTCAACTTTTAGAAAAGCATCAAAAGTCAAACTTTGATAACTGATGAAATGGGCCAGAATATGAGATCAATAAAAGTTAATGTTTTGTGTTCACTTGTTGCTTATCTTTCATAATCAAGAGAAAAATTGGGATTTGAAGCTTGTTTGTTCACTTAAAAATAAGCTCAAAGTGACCAATCTGAGCTTTTACCTCCCCTGTACCAGCAATTGTTGTCCACTGATCCAACTTCACAAGCTCTTAACTGCTTATTTACTAGACCTCATTGTGAGATTATTGGTTCTTTGGAAAGCCTACACTGCTAGCTACTCAGATTTATGATTGATTTTCATTTTTCAGCTTATTCACATAGCTTATTTGTGCCTGCTAATTCCCTTTGGACTGTTTGAATTATGGAATTGGATTTGTTTGTTTTTGCTTATTCTGAATGCTTATTTGGTGGTATTAAGTTGTTTTTAAGCTTATATAAGTTAGTTGGGGTGTTCATGAGCTGTTGGTAGCTTTTTGTGCCAAGTGCTTATTTATAAGTGCTTATTTGCAAACTACTTATTGCCCTTTCTGCTTATTTGGGTTTAGTAGCACTCTGATTTTATTTTTTTCTAAGTTCCTAGTTTAATTTTAGAATTATCTGCCAAAATTTCATAATTATTACTGTTCATTTAGTATTTATTATAATTTAAATTAGTTTAAATAGTAATTAAGTAGTAATTAATTAATAATAATTAATTAAATAGTCAAATAATTAATTTTCTTTTTCCTAAAATTTTCTTTTATCATTTGGATCTAGAAATATAACTTTCACATCCGCGGGATTTATATTGATTAGAATTCATTTTTTATTTCGTACGTTAACGTTTATTCTTAAATTTAAACGTACGTTTTCAGTATTAACGCGTTTCTAGGTTATCTGCTTGCTAGTTATTGTTGATATTGATTGTTTGAGTTGTTTTGATCATATTTTACTTAGTTTAATCACTCTATCCTTCTATATTGTTCAACAATTCAAACTCACTAGATCACAGGACGTTTTAGTACAAATTCACACCTCGTCAGGACTTAACGACCCGGGGAAACACTATCCTCTAGGGAGATTGTGCCTAAGCTGTTTGACTTTAGTTGACCAATATCTTTGGTTAATATAAGTTGACTGTTTTGAGCCAATCACGCCCTTTTGGTATTTTTTCCGGATTAGTATAATTTATTTTATAATGTTGATCAGCTTCTTCAGGGGAAATGTTTTTAGAGCATTCCCCTGTTTCAGCTGCGCATACCTTTTCATTAAAAACCTCGTTGGGTAGATTGCTTTGGCATTCATCGAAAAAGTTCGAGCGATAGTAGTCGTAATCGTGTTGGAATCCTTTTATTACATTCTTGTTGATTATATTATTTCCGAACCGGACCCTATACCAATCGTGAAACGATAGATTTCCGAATTCAATGTCACATTTTTCGATTCCATGAAAGCATGTCCATTCCAAATGAGTTCGTTTGTCTTCGTCTAATTTTCCGTTATCTCCTCCGTCACATATGTATTGTAAAGGATTGCATGATGGCCAAGCCTGCTCAGACCCTTCGCTAACCATCATTATTGGGTTACAATAATGGTTTTTAAATACGGGGTTTCTTCTATCCACGGTCCTGCTCATAATTTGATCATGCCTATCCTGTGCCTGCTTAGAATAACTAACACTTTTTTCAAAAGGGTTAAAATTGCAATTTTCACAGGATTCCGAATCATATAAAACAGGGTTAGTGTAAATATCCAGATTCTTAGGAAAACTCATGTTATTAGCTTCGTTAATCATGCAGATTTCTTCTAGAAAGGTATTAACGGATTTCAAGGACCCGTTATGATTAAATGTAATTCTATCTTCCCCATTTTCTAGAGTTATCTGTTTTTCAAAAACTTTAATAATAGCATGTGAAGTAGCCAAAAATGGTCGTCCTAGAATTAGGTTATTATTACGCTCGTCAATCATATCTATAACCAAAAAGTCGCCAGGGAATATAAACTTGTTAACTCTTAGTAAAACATTATCCACTATTCCCTTAGGTGTTGCTCTAGACATATCTGCCATTTCGACCATCGATGTTGTTTTCTTAAGGTTGATAAGATTTAATTTTTTAAATAATGAAAACGACATCATATTAACACTGGCCCCTAAATCAGCTAAAGCAAACATATCAAAATTACCAATAGTTTATGGGAGTAGAAACTTTCCTGGATTTGGTTCTTTTACTGGAAGCTGGCTAGGTATCCTTTCGTAAGCAAAATTGTTCTCCTGTAAATAACTAACCCCACAAAATTTGCTTCCAATATCTGCTTCTCTTTGGACTTCTTCATTTTCCTCCTGTAAGGACAGAACCTTGCATTCCTCAAGGTCAACTTC
This sequence comes from Artemisia annua, assembly GCA_014162995.1. Classification (NCBI taxonomy): domain Eukaryota; kingdom Viridiplantae; phylum Streptophyta; class Magnoliopsida; order Asterales; family Asteraceae; genus Artemisia; species Artemisia annua. Next base: position 12,229 of record LBNU01015644.1, read on the forward strand.
GGATTTCTTCATTTGGATATTTTTCGTTAATTGTTCGATTTGAGTTTCAAGGTTCTTAATTGCGGCGCTTTGATTTCGTAAATTTCTTTCTGTGTCTACCTTCATCTCGTTCATCTATTCTTGAAATTTTTCGTTCTTCCTTGAAGACTCCTTAATGTGCTTATTTACCATTTCCTCTAGGCTAGTTTTTTTTGTTTTCATAGATTGGCCGATTTTCAACCTTTGTGTAATACCTTTGAGGTCCCACTCGATATTTAGCTCCAATTCCTGGCCCTTGGTGTGTTCTATTAGTCTCTCCAATCATGGCTTCCTCAACTCTCTTGACTTTTTCCTTGATCACCTTAGTTCCCTTTCCGTGCTCACGTTCAGATCGGATGGCATGTACATTTTCCTTGAGTTTTTTCATGTCACGCCCTAAGATTTCGATCTTATTAGTGATGAGGGTGATCCCATCGGTGTTCCCAGCAATGCTCCTACTACTTCCACCTTCGTGCCACTTTTGAGAGTGGTCCGCCATGTCTTCAATAGCCTTTAAAGCCTGAGCAGGGGTCATTCTAGGGATCGGTCCCTGAGAATCTAACATTTGGCTGGTGGAGATATTGATCCCTTTGTAAAAAATGTTGACCACTTGTTGCTTGTTGAGATCATGAGTAGGGCACTTGTACAAAAGATCATTGTACCTATCCCAAGCTTGGTACAATGTTTCATCTCCATCTTGCTTGAAGTTGTGAATATCTTCAAGCTGCTTTGCCGTCCTTGAAGGAGGGCAATATCTCTGGAAGAAATGCTTCTTCAGGAGAGTCCAAGTGTTAACAGTCCCAGCTGGTAACATATCGATCCATCTCTTGGCTCATCTGGTCAATGTCATAGGGAATACTCTGAGCATTATCGCATCATGAGATACTCCCGGGATGTTGAACAAACTAACAATGTAAAGAACATTGTCAATGTGTTCGTGACCATCTTCCGTCTTGCTTCCCGAAAATGGGTCTTTTCGTAATTCCCTTATGAACTGATTGTTGATTTCAAACTGCACGTCATCCCCAATAGTTGGCCTAACCAAACCAGGCCCTTGCTCTTCTCGTGTGAGAGCCAAATATTCCTCAAGCGTGAGGTTTTCAATGTCAATTTCTGCCATGGTACCTGAAACTTAAAAAATGATCGTGAGAAACTGAAAATAAAAATTAAAATTGCAAACTTAAATAAAATCCTAATAGCTCCCCGGCAGCAGCGCCAAAAACTTGATGCAGGTTTTACCGACCAGGTTTTAATATTTATAAAGTTTCTCGTTTACCTAAGGTCTACCTAATGCACTATCGGGCAGTGTACCCGGTCGTGTGAGGTATAGCTAGTTGGTAAAGCCGAGGTCGTCCCAAGAGCTATGCGTGTGGAGTCTATCTAAGTTTAGTGTCATGTTTAAAAAGGGGTTTACGATTATAGAGATTAATTAACTAATAAAAGTAAATGACAGAACAAGTAAATAAATAGAAGAAAATCAGTAGGGAGAAGCAGTGTTAACCTAATTACTACTCTTGTTATTATTATGATTAGTTTTCTATCAAGTGCATCCTATCGTTTTGTCTGGGGGTTATATACATTTAGGATCAGACGGTTAAATCACCTAAATCTATCTTACACCTTGTCCTATTCCCGCCTATTGTAAAGATGAGAGTTCATCGGTCGGCGTGAACTTACGAAGATGCAAGAGTCATTAAGTACCTCTACTAACTTGGACAAGTCTAGCGGGATGCGGGTATTGGTCACATCTTACACCCCCTCTAGCTTCTTTAAGCATATCACATTGGTAGGTGGTCCTAGGGTTAATTCGCACATGTATGGTGATATTTCTATCACCAAGTCACATCCTCATCGGCTTGAGTCCTAGGGTTAATTCACCAAGCCTCCAAGGAACTGCCAATACTCAACACTACCAAAACTAGAGTGTCCTAAGACTAGCCAAGAAAGTATACAAACAAGACGATATAGATGCATTAGAAAACTAAATCATAACAATAACAATTTTATAACAAGGCTAACACCAAGAGGTGTTTAGCCACTCATATTCATAATTGCAGTAAAACAAGAATGTAATATCACAAATGTAAACATGAATCGAATACAAATCAAAGGAATAAATAAACTTATGATTGGGGTGTGAATTCTCCCTTGGAAATGACTTGTATGCAGATTGAACTTCGTTCCTCCTGCTCCCTGAGTTTCTCCCAACTTCTGTGTGGTAAAAAGTGAATTGATAAACTCTGAATTAGGGCTGGTATTTATAGGCCCGACTTTGCTACGGCATAGCTGGATGAGTTGCTACGCCGTAGCCTTTGTTAATATCAACTACGCCGTAGCTTGATCAAGTGCTACGGGTGTAGTTTCTTCCTTAGATGCTTCTACGGCGTAGTTATTTGGGAAACTACGCTGTAACTTCTTCTTTGGCCACGTGAGTTCTTTACTGCCTCATTTTGGGGTCTACGCCGTAGGTGGAGAGTTGCTACTCCGTAGAGCCCTTTAGTAGATCATTACGCCATAGTCATGGCTGAGCTACGTTGTAGTCTTCGTAAGTACTTGCTACGGCGTAGGTGGATGAAACCTCTATGCCGTAGTTGGTGCAGAATCTACATACTTCATATATTTTCTCTTTAGTCCTTCCATTTCCGCGTTTCTTCGTTCCTTTGCTCATCTTTGCCCTGAAAACAGAATATAAACAAATAAGAGTATATATCCTAACATATGAATACAAAAGATGAGTAATTAAGGGGAAACTAACACTTAAATCATGTACTTATTTGATGTTATCAGATACCCCTAGTACAACCCTCAGAGCCTATCCTTTTCGTTTCTAACTTTAAGTATTTTACTTAAAGGAAGAATTTGTTTACAATCCACACCCAACTGTACACCCAAATCGCTTTAGCCTTCCTTGTATGCACTCACATTTTCGTTTCTAACTTTAAGTATTTTACTTAAAGGAAGAATTTGTTTACAATCCACACCCAACTGTACACCCAAATCGCTTTAGCCTTCCTTGTATGCACTCACCTTTAGCTCATTATTGTTATTTGTTTAAGCCCTTTGTTAATTGTCTAATTGGTTACATGGTTGCTAAGTCGAGCCATATTTTGTACATATTGTTTTGGGACGATTGGGACTTATGGGTAAAGTACTAGTGTTATGGAGTAATGGGGAAGAACATCATTTATTACCCCCCCCCCCCAATATGTGCGTTAATGTTTTAAAGTACTCCAAATATTTCGATTATCTTGACTCGAGTCTTTATTTTGATTTATGTAAAAGTTCAAGTGTAAGGGGAGAACGAGCCCCCTTGATGTATTATTTTGGATGGTAGGGCAAGAATGTATGAAAAAAAATCGAAAAACAAGAAAAACGAAAAAAAAAAAAAGTAGAAAAGACAAGTGAAAAAAATATGCGGACTACCATCCCGTTCCTTTTATTTTATTCATATTTATGTTATTTCGTAGTTAGCTCACGTTGAGTCGAGTCTTGGCTTAGCAACGCCGTATTATACATGTAATTAACTAAGACAATTGACTTGCCACCAGTTAAATATCCCTTATCCAACAAACCGCGTTTTCCATATCCCTACACCTAACATTATAACCCTTGAAAAGACCTCTTTGATAGTTTATCCTAGGTGCTTACGCCAAGTGGTGGAGGTTTTTGATCCTTTCCCAAGCCTATGATAATCTATTTGCTATGAATGGTAGTGAGAGATATTTTTTCATTTCCATTTGTGATATATAGATTTATAACACCCGAGAGATGAGAGTATCCAAACACTTAATGTGAGGTGCTAGTGTATAATTTCCGTGCTTGTTTAGATTAAGGTGGAGAAATCATTTGTTGTAACTACTTTTATATTAATGTTAAATGACTCCTAACTTGTATTTTAATTGGTATAAAAGCTCATTTGCTTGAGGATAAGCAAATCTCAAGTGTAAGGGTATTTGATAAGGAAATACTTTTTACGCTTTTAGGGGGTTATTTAAGCCTTAAATCGTGATTTTATGATCAAATATTACCTCAAATCGTTCCTTTTCTCATTTTAGGTACTTGGAACGTGAATTCTGGAAAATGGAGCATTTTGGACGTTTTTGGAGTCAAAAGTGAAGAAAACGACAAAATCAAGAAACAAGTCAGGAAATTACACCTGACGGCGTCACGCCTTACGAGGTGACGCCGTCACTTGAAAATTCAAGAGGTGGAAACATTCGCAAGTGACGCTCCAAAAAACCTTAGGTGGATTGATGAGTGCTCAAACACTCATCATTTTTGGTCAATTCTGAAACGCAAAACATCTGAAAACACGCAAAAATGCATCAAAATGATGAAAATATCCAAGGATCGTGTTTTACGTGTCTCAAATGCAAAATGTTTAAAAACAAATGAAAAACGAACAAAGTTTGCATAATTGGCAGTTTCAGTCCCCCAACTTTCAAAAATTGGCAAAACTAGTCCCTGGAATTCATAATTATGGAGTTTTATCATTCAAGGTCCCTGAAATATTTTAAGTTGTCAAAAATGGTCCTTGAATGAAATTTTGGAAAAATGGCAATTTTGGTCCCTGAACTTTGGGAAAATTGCAGAAATGGTCCTTGGGGTTTTTAAAAATGCAAAAGTGGAATTTTTGGTCCTTTGGTTTTCTAAATTGGCAAGTTTGGTCCTTGTAATATCTTTGGAGGACTTACATTTTCAGTCCTTGATCTTTGGCTAAATTACACAAATGGTCCTTGTGATTATCCTAAACCAAACGGCCCTTATCCTTAGTTATAAACCAAATCCAATCCACAACATAAACACCCCAAGCCCATTCCCCCCCCCCTTTTTGTGTTCACCAGGCCCAAAGAAAAGAAAAAGCTGGCCCAAAACCCTTAATAATATATCAACCCCGTTTTTTATAAACTCCCACCCCCGGTCAAATCCCAGTCAAACTCCCCTTTCTTCCCCACACCCACGTGCACTGTACTCTCCCTCAACCTCCATTCCTCCACCTCAATTTCACCTCACTTTGTCCCCCCAGCCCCAACTAACATCCAAAACGCATTTATTGTCCCTAAAACCCTCCAAGCTATCTATAACTACTAATTTGACAAAAATGGCGCCAAAACCATTTGAAGGGTCAAGATGTATTCTGAGCCATCCAACGGCTCAGAATTGTGCTGGGAAAGATTCAGAAAGTCCAAGAAACCCTAGAGGTTCCCTATAAAGAGAAAAAGATGGAGCAGTAGTGAGGAGAGTAGTATAACTTAGTTTTTTTTAGTCATTTAGTAATTTTAATCTCTCTTGTAATTTCAAAAGCTTTCCAGTATTCTCTTAAGTTACATTAGTGTATTGTATAACTTTTTTAAGAAATCAATTGAAGTAAAGTAAGTCACATAAGCTCCCAGAAAGCTTGTAAGAGCTTTTAGATAGTCTAAAATCCAGTTTAGGTTAAAAAAATCAAAAATACAAAAAAATACAAAAAAAAAAATTGGTTGAAAATCACAAGTTGCAGGTTGAAGAGAATGGTAACTTGAACAAGTTAGAAGCTGATTGGAATTGGTATTAGTGCTTCAGGGGAAGCTATAGGTTGTGTTATTGGTCCATAGTTCTCAGTTCTTAGCTTGCTGCCATTTTGTAAGACCTTGATCAAATCTTTCTCAGTTACTGTTTAAGTTGTTTGATTGTATGTTATTGTTATTTCTAGGGTTGTTTAATGATAATTAG